>JAJSPD010000072.1:0-227746 GCA_021307315.1 Bisporella sp. PMI_857
AAATAGCACCCGATAAGTTGGACGAGGAGGAGTGGGAGACTCTTGATAAAATCAATACTATGCTATCAGTATTGAAAGAAGCTACTAAGTCCTTGGAAGGCTCTGCAGTACCACTTACTAAGGGACTGCCTGCTATGGACTTCATTATGGGTCAATTTGAAGACGGTAGAGCTCAATATCAAAACGATACCATTATGGCTCCGCTCTACCAAAATGGCTGGGAGAAAATGAAGAAGTATTACCACCTTACTGACGAGTCTCCTGCATATACAGCTGCAATTGTATTGCACCCTGGTTACAAGTGGCAATATATTCAAGACTACTGGGAGCCAGCATGGTTGCCAAAAGCTCAGGTAAATACAGTCTTTAGTAAGAAGGTCTTATAAATATAGAGCTAACTTTTGCAGAGGCTAGTGAAGCAGTTATGGGAGTCCAAATACAAACCAGTTAATGCTGTATCTCGCACTGAAGTTTCAGATATTACGGCATTTCCAACAGCTAGTTCAGTTCTATCAAACCCTTCCAAACCGGTCAACCAATTCGCAGAGTATCTTCAAAGACATAAGGCCAAGGCACTGGCCCAACTCAATGATGCTACAGCTAGTGACGATGAATATATTCGATATATCAAAGAGAAGATTGAGTGGACAGACGACCCAATAGCTTGGTGGTTAGAATCAAGTCAAAAACACAAATACCCTCACTTGAGCAAGATGGCGATTAATATATTGTCAATACCATGCATGTCAGCTGACGTCGAGCGGTTATTCTCGAGTTGCGGTCTTACGCTTGAAGATCGTCGAAATCGTATTGGTATTGAGCTATTAGAGGCGTTAGAATGTCTGAAATCGTGGTTTAAAATCAAGGAGTTCAATATATTAGAACCAATGGGGATTGGGAATAGCTTCAACGGGAGCGACAGCGAGGTGTAGCGCCGGTGAGGTAGGCTATACAGGGAGTGCACTTTTGCACTCCTAGTTTGCACAGTGTACGTATGACATGTCTGTCAGGCTTCCTGGTACGGTATAGTATGAAGATATATCGCACGCTGTACGTATTCAAGACCTGTCACACATGGAGTATTTACACTTTTTATACTACTGCCAACACTGGTCGTCGTCTCTGCAACGTCGTCTTCATCTGCCTCAGGCGTACGGCTCTTGCGCTTCTGACCACGCTTGGCCTTGCCCTTAGCAGCTTGGGTAGACTCTTTTATGACACTCTTCGCTCGCGCTGCCTCGAGGTCCTCAAAGCTCATAACCTTGCCGTTCCTAGGACCAAGGACTTGGTCGATCGTCGGACTTTGGCTTCGTTGTTGATGGTGGTTAGGAATTGAATTCGGTCCTCCTGTGGGACGCTCTGGGCAGAGGTTTTCTGGAAAGCTTTGGCACATTTCTGCAAGTGCCTCGCCAGGTTCTGTTTGCTCGTCTCATCAAGCGCATGAGCATCCTGTTGGATGATTAGGTTTTGCAGCGACATGAAACCCTCTGCTGACACGGGCGTCACAGGCGTTTGCACCTCTATGTCTACGTCTTGCCGACAAGACACTACCCTCACCTCATCGGCGCTTGGGATGGCTGGTTCAGTCGGTTCAGCCGGGGGTTTTGGCATACTCCTGAGCACTCTATCTGGGTTAAATAGGAACAAACCGCTGGCCGCGAAGCCGGCCTTGATATTCTTTGGGGTGAACGCTCTTTCCTTTGCAGGGCTATACAATGAAGTGAAGTGCTCTTTGCCGATAGTGTTGACACCTCCCTGCTCGAAGCGATCGACCTGGTCCCGGTAGTATGCGTTGAAAGGAGCAAACACGGCTACATCACAAAGCTGGAGCTTGTGGAAGGTATAGGAAGGGAGACGACATAAAAGAATGTTATTTTCGAAACAGAACTCTAAGATTTCGAGGGTTTCGTGCGTGCCAAAGCCGTCGCAAATTAAGACGCGTGGTTTTTTATTAGCTCGTTCTTTGGTTTCGAGATCAAATATACGTTTAAGCTATTCTAAGCTGATCTTCGAGTCGGTATATCCAGATTCGGAGCACGCATACTGCTATCCAGATGTATAAAACGTAGTCCAGTTGCTTCGGTGCATCACTCCAGTCTTATCTATATTATACACGTTCTCGGGCTGGATAGCCGGATCCTGTAATACATCTTTGATCACCTCAAACCAGTGTGTAATCTTCCTATACGTGTTTTTCTCGCGACGGTTCCAGTCTAACGCCTTGACTCTCCGTGCTAGAAGTATAGGATGGTTCGAGAAGTATGCTACTGAGCCACACGTGTGACATTTTACGCCACATGCCAAGGGTTAAGAGGTAGGTACGGCAAGTGGGTAAAGTTCGCTGGAGAGGTTTGAGGATCATCACACTCCGCTCATTTCCGCCACCAACTGCGCTCTTTCGTTCTCTGCTACAGTCGCTTGCAAAACCGGCTTCCCCTCCGTGTGCAGCTACTGCAACTTTACCTCGCTTTTTGACTGTGCCTCCAGTCCAATCTAACTGTATCGGGGATATCCTAAAATGCACATGCGAGTCGCAAAACAAGGCTGTGTGATCAACGTGGAGCAAATTCATTTGTCGGTTAGTGACGGAGTTCGCCCGGCCGTGGGGGACGCAGCCTCGTTGCTTTCTGCCTTTGTGAAAGCCTGAAGGCAAGTTCTCAAGAATGCATTTCGCCTGTTTTCTCAATGACTCAATGACATACTTTTGCCCGGGTGCTTCTTCAATTATATCCCTCTGTTTGTGCTCGAATATCGGGTGCAGGTTGCAGCTTTACCGTGTATCCATTTTCCAACATGGATCCACTATCCCTCAGCGCAAGCATTGCAGGTCTAGCCAGCCTTGCCATCGAACTTGTCAAAATAACTAGATTAGTATCTGATATTTCGAATTCAGGCCGAGCGGCACAGACCCTGCTTAATGAAGCTACCACCCTGCAGCATACTCTGGAGCAATTGGCTTCCTTCTTGGCAGGACATGGCACTCATGGAAACTCCTTTGATAAAACATCTGTCCTGTGGGGCGCTACGAGAGATTGTGATACACATCTCAAGTCTCTTGTTAAAACTCTGAAATGTAATCTGGGTGGTTCGAAGACTTCCAGAATTGTAAAAAGATTCAAGTGGCCCTTCACCAAGGAGGAGCACAAAGAGATGATGGAGACATTATATCGATGTCGAGCTACTTTCCAATTTTCACTGACTCTAGACGGATGGTAAGTAGCCCCTTAAATCACACGATCATGCAAATCTGACTGCAAAAGTAAGCTCCTCTCCCGAACCTCCGAAGATGTATTAGTCCTCCTTCAACAGAAAAAGGAAACCTTGGAAAAACTTTCTCAGATGCAAGCAATGTTTCCAGAAATCGTAGCTGCTGCAGAGGCTACTTCTAAAACCCTGGAAACACTCTCGGGGGTTATGGCTTTAGCAACTTCGCTGTTAGTAGCCTCGAACAGTGCCTCAACGACACTTTCAAGTGTGGGAAGAGGGGTCCAGAAAATTCAGAGGAAACTCATGGGTACGTTGTTTTTGCGCTCTCTAGTTTGAGTCATCGACTAATTCAACATGCATGAAAGATGAGGAATACAGGAGAGTGCTCAGTTGGCTCTCGCCCTATCAACACGAAGAAAAGCAGATTGATGTGTCATCGAAGCGCTCAGCAAGATCTGGATATTGGTTATTAGAAAATAACCAATTCAAGGACTGGCTGCAAAGTTCATCTCAAAGTCCATTCCTTTGGTGCCATGGAAAACCTGGAGCTGGAAAAACTGTTATGACGTAAGTCTTTGCCAGATGGCCCATCGAAGATGGACTAATCCAGTGTGTGTCAAGGTCTCTAGTGATAGATCACATTTATGAAAACAGTGCTACGGCCAATTGCGGCCTGGCATACTTCTACTGCGACTATCGCGAGAAAGACATCCAATCGCCTATGTACATCTTGTCGAGTATTTTGAAGCAGCTCGTGGCATTGGATCTTTCCAGTGGTGCGGCCATACCGGTTGAACTTAGACTCGCATATGATTACCGCGAGCGGGCAACTTTCAAGTTTTCTACACTGGAAAGCCATCTTCAAGATGCTTGTCAACGATTCCCACGGACATATATTATCTTCGATGCGTTTGATGAATGCGACTATATCCACAGACAAACGGTTCTACGAACTTTAAACAGCCTGGTACGAATTGGAGGAGTGTCTATATATATCACAAGTCGGCCCCATCCAGCAGACCTTAAAAGAACTTTGAGTAAGGCTCACCAGATCGCAATCGAGGCCACAGAGTCAGACATTAGCGACTTCTTAAATGAGACGATGGAAACCCACGAAGACTTCATGGAAAACCATGGAGCGGACAAGACCCTGCGATCTGATATATTGGCAGCGATCGTGAAAGCATCGCAACGAGGGTGAGTAGTTATATCTAAGGAATGGAATATCAATCATCAGAATCGTCGGCTAACTTCCAACAGGTTTCTCTTGCCTGCTCTCCAGATCCCAATTATACTTGAACAGCCAACACGCTCGGAAATTCGCAATGCCCTCGCAAGAATGCCGAAGAAGGTTGAAGACACATTTACTGCGAGCCTCCAGCGAATTCAACGACAAGA
Source organism: Bisporella sp. PMI_857 (assembly GCA_021307315.1). Lineage (NCBI taxonomy): Eukaryota > Fungi > Ascomycota > Leotiomycetes > Helotiales > Helotiaceae > Bisporella > Bisporella sp. PMI_857. The sequence goes on from JAJSPD010000072.1 coordinate 4,606, forward strand.
AGACAGTTGCGCAACTCTTGGAATGCGAGCCCTCCAATGGATATTTTTTTCCAAAGAACCACTGTCCCCAAAAGCCTTGCTTGAGGCACTTTCCATCTTACTAGGAGATTTATCACTGGATTCTGATAACAAGCCAGTACTTAAACTGCTTGTTGGTTATTGCATGGGTCTTGTCGAAGTTGACAGTGAAACCGAAACTATTCGCCTGGTACACCTGACCCTTTACCAATATTTCCAAAAGCATCGAGCGGACCTGTTTCCATCAGGTGAAGCAAGCATGCTGGGAGCTTGTCTCACCTACTTGTCTTTCGACGTCTTCAAAGAACAAATTGTGTACGACGGATTGAAGAACCTAACGTTGCTACGCTGGCTTAAGGACTATCACCTCCTCCCATATGCTGTCAGAAACTGGGGCAAGCATGCCCACGCTTGCCCGGGTGACAATATTTTCGAACCAGTGACGCAATTTCTCGATGCTAACTCGGTCTGGCTGCTGGCGGAATTCGTATATGATTTTGGCACACTAGGTGAAATACGTCTCCTTTTCGGATCGAAGGATACTGGTTATCGCACAGAAGCTACTCGTTTGGAAATCGCAGCCATCCATGGTCTAGAGACTGTAGTACTTCATCTTTTAAGAAGAAATGGCTTTAGGGCTCAATCAGATGACGGGAATGCTCAGACTGCACTTCGGCTAGGAGTCTGGCTCAATCATAAGAACGTTGTGGATATCCTGCTAAACGAGTGCTCACTTCCGCCAAATCAGAGATCACCGGACTTGCGCTTTTGTCCACTGTGGGCAGCTCGCGAACACAGCAATCTTGTCTTGGAGCGCAAGCTCTTACAACACGGCTGGCTTCCAGGGGCTTCTGAAATATGTTGTTACCTGAAGCCAGTGTTCAAACGTCTGGAAACGGTTGCAAGACGGCATGGCGAGGCCGACAAACATGAACCAAAATGCACCGTCGATGAAATTTTCTCTGTGACCGCTCCGACATTCAATCTGGACTTTGTTGATTGGCTGAAAGGATACCTATTACTGGCAATAGAGAAGAGTAGCACCGAGATGATTGAGTCTTTGTTTTTGTACAAAAACGAAATTGAGGCACGTCTGAAGAGCTCTGCAAGTAGTGGGTATCCTGTCAGAGCCAAGTCAGCAAATGCTTCGATGGAAATATTCAAAAAGCAGATCTGGGTCAATGTTGACTCGAGAGTTGCCTTGCGAAATAATCTCGGGCAGAAACAAGTTATCTTCCATCTTCTCGGTCAAGCAGGGAAGCGGACGGGTGCTTCATTCAACTGGCTTGCAAACATCTTTGCAGCCCCCTCTCCTTTTGGGAAATCTGAGCTCCATATCGCCGCGCAATGGGGCCTGGGATACGTCTGCCTTCGTCTTGTGGCTGTCAAAGGTCTTTCAAACGGTCTGGACAACAAAAACCGAACTCCTCTGTGGGAAGCTATAATCAACGGGAACGAATACGTAGCCGGCATTCTTCTCGGAGGAGGATCAAACCCGACTCTCAGGGATAGCGATGGCAATACTCCGCTGTCCGCAATGCTGTCAATGCAAGCGGATGGCATAAAATTGAACTACAGACATATTCCAGGAGTGGCTGAACGCATCTACAAGATAATGAGAGACCGACCCCAGTTCGCGTTTCTGACATCCGATCTTCAGTCTCAACGCCTCTTGAAAAATTTCCATGAACCCCCCGGGGCGGATCGAAAGCAGCGTCAAAAAGGCCAGACAAAAGAACATTTTGGCATTGCTGTCGTCAAGTAGGCGCGCGGCTTGACGAAGCGATGGCAGGGAGTTATATGCATCTGGGTCGTACATCTACGTCTCTGTGAGTAAAAACAGATGTGCCCCTAGGAGTCAAGATGTACCACTCTTACCCCGTTCGACATAGTTACCGTAGCTGGAGGGGAATCTGGATGAGATTTTTTGATCGAACAAATCAGGACGAAAATGGGCGAAGAGATAGGAGGTCTTCATACTCTGGTGCTTCACCACTAAGGTATTTTGTTCAACACACCATCTTTTGTTACAGTCTGCAAGCACTCCTGGCAGCTGGCAGGAGAGGCAGCCCGGCATAAATTCTTCGACAAGCCTTTTATATGTTGCTTTCGAACCAAAATTAGTTATTGTATGTTACCCAAAGCGGAAGAGGCTTGCATGAAGGTACCTATGTCAAGGGTATCCAATTATATTAAATGGCAAGTAAATATCAAACTTGGCTGTGCACTTATTATAAGAGATGACGCGGCCCTGGCCTTGTGGGTGATCATGCCCTGCTTATTGTTAGCATGTGCTTAGTATATGCTACACCACTTCACTTACTACACAACTTTCTTTTACTTGTTTTTTGCCCAATGTAAGTACAAGCACTTTTTTCCCCTTGAAATCCTTGTGCTACAGGTGAGCTTAAATACTCAAGATCAATTCGATTCGACATTTTCGGTATTGGAATAGCTAAATGCCATGGTTTTTGATCACAATTCAAACTACAGCCAATAAAAGTAACATGTATACTGTTAGTATATGCTGAACATATGCGGAGAATACACAAACCTTATTCCGCACGAAGATTTCTGCCGGTCTATTTAAGCAGGTTCTTTCAATCCTATATAGACATCGATAGTTATTCTGGTTCCAGTTTTTAAGAAACCCATTGAAATAAGCTTCAGTCTGAATCCTTAGCCGTTCTGTAATAGAAGAAGATAAATATTGCTGACTAGTAAACTGTTGTAAGTCATTAATATGCTCTAGCTTCACGTCATTATATGCTGAGCATGTGCGGAGCACATCTTTGTGAACATACTCGTAGTGCTTAATGCTTGAGCATTTGTATGATAAATGATAAGCTTGATGGCCCTCTTCGAAGATTATAGCTTAGTTGTGCCTTGAGATGTCTCGAACAATGAAAACTGGATCTAAAATCGTTTAGTATAGGTGAAGTATCTTCTTAGCATATGCTTAGCATACTTTTGACATTTGCTCGCGTGCTACTTTGAAGACATCACTTTTTGTTGAATGTGTTGTAGCAAAAGGGTTGGAGCAGTGAATAAAGTGAGCAATACCGTCAGAAATAGGCTTTGGGTAATAAGGCATATCAAGATGGTCAAAAATTTCGTTAATAGAGATCTTAGACCGGCTATTAGTACTCAATGTACAACCGAAACTATTGACCTGGCTCTGTATCTGGTAATCATATGCACAGGATATACTTTACATTTAGAAGACTACTTATTTGAGACAGTGCCATTACAATTGGAGGGGTTTCGGGTACAAGCTCAGTATGTATAAGATGGCTATCATGATCAGAAGAGAAAGAAGAGTGACTTAAAGTGTCGTCGTCACTGTCTCGAGTCAAGATATTTTTGGAACATCAAGCTAGTATAAAATTAGCATATGCACAGTATATGCAGAGAATGTTACATAATTCTTAACACTTACACTGAGCCCATTCATCCACCTTAAAACGAACTCACTGGCCGGTTGCGTCATAATAAAAATGAGTTTTAAGACGTGTGTTATTAAAGCTGTGATGCTTCATATCAAGTTATTTAAGTAAAGAATTAAGAAATCATTTTTAGTGTCGGAATACCTACCACGTAGCAAAAGGCGTAGTAACTGTGACTACGCTCTTGCTGAGGTGGTTTTGATATTCGTTGATTCATTATAAGCTACGGCCTATTGCCAGGTAGATATATAGATGGTAGAGGACCCACAATCCTCGCGATATGGAACGCGTGAAGCTATGTACATGCATCCCAACATTTAGACATACGCGTTCAAAGGGGTAGATTAGCAAGGCATGTGCTTGGCGTGTGCTTAGCGTAATTCGCTACCCCGGCCAAGCTTTTCTCTACCCTGGCCCAACGGTGATCCCTGGCCACATCACTGTCTCCGTTTGCATTCCGTTGGCCATCACACACGCAGGCCAACTGTCTTGCGTCTTGTATCTGCGAGCGCCGCAGAAGTTGGGCGAGTTGCGCTCCGCATCGCCATCAATCTGCTGCCTCATGCACGCTTCGCATCACGGACCGCCTCTGGTGTGGTGATTGAGCCGGTTTCGCAGTGCCAAGTTCGGCGCATTCGACACAGAATGGTGGAGTTATGGTGCCGGTGCGGCGCTTGGAAGTCGGGTTACTTAATGCTCCTGCATTCATGCCAGGCGGAGTAACTATGTCTTCCTCGCCAACGAGTGGTCGAAGATATGTGCGTCCTAAAGGCTGATGCGGCTCGTACCCCCACGGATATGGATCGGGGAAAATATTCATACCCCAGTGGTGTTATGGAACCGTTGGCCCCAAGCACTTGCCATTGGCTCGCCTTTTCGTTGGTAGATTGCTTCTGTCGGCTAGTTATGAATTCATGGGTGGGTTGGTGGCACTCAGATCGATGGGTTGCAGAACGCAGCCAAGCCGCGGCATCTGATAAGCTGTAATCCAACCTACAGGGCCTTTTTATTCCTAGGCGAGTCCAAATACTGCCCTAAATCCGCTGTGGTATGCCAATCAGCTGTTCAGAATGCCGGATTCTGGTCTCCTGTAGGTCAACCATTATGGCGTAATCAGCATTTATTGAACCCTGTAGATTGTATTCAGCAACAATCAGGCGACCCGTGACGTGTTTGACACAGAGCGAATCCCGCTTCCCCGTGGTCGCACCAACTCACGCGAAGAGTTACCTGTCGGGGGATGGCCGCAGGAAAAAGCATTTTTTTGGCCCGCAGAGATGTATATCCACAATTTTCCTGTCTAAAAGGTATGCTAAGACGCTCGTTTCCCGATATGGATTAACGCCCCAATCTTATCAACAGACCTTATGCAGTACACCCAAAAAGCAGCGTGCAGAAGCGAGTGCACCCATTAATGAATCCGTCGAGACATGCAGCAACCTACAGAATTTTAGTGTCCGCTTGTGAGATTAGCTCTTCTTATAAATACGAAGTGCCTTCCCTACAACGAAAAATCATTTCTACTTGATCAAGACTACCTTACATGCTGAAATCCTTCCGGACTCTTTGCCATCAGGTCCTTCTTCTGAGTAATGTGACATTGATTTCTAATCCCCCCGTCAATGTTGCCCAGCAAACTTCAAAATGCGGTTAAAGATTGGTGGTCTGGCGAGGTGATTTCCCTCAAATACCCTTGCAAGTCTGGCCCTACGTAATAGTCTAATTTCTCGTTACTCAGCCTCGCCTTCTCTGCTACTGTGATGGCGGACTTCTGGAACGACTTCTCTAACAACTTGGCTACCGATATTGCACCAATAATTACACTCTTTGGGGAACAGCCCACCAAACAGTTCCTTAGCGAATCGACATTTGGTTGGGATGCCCTTACTGTAGCCCTCTTTCCACTTGGAATCTTGACCATCGTCGTGTCAGCGATTCGCGTCTCAGACGTGGGCATCTTGAAATCATTCATCGGCAGAGCCCAGGAGGCTCAGGGCACTGCTGAAGTCGAGCTCTGTTCATCTACTAGTGACAGTGTGTGCGAGCTTTGGGGCGGACGAGGTGTCACTCGAATATTTGGTCGACCAAAAATCCTCGAGTTTGTCTGTCAATCTAGGCAAGACGTCGCCGAAGATTATTTCTACCCCAGTCTGGGCTCAAAGGACCAAGGAAAAGCTAACATTCCACCCTGTGGCATCTACAATACAGAAGCATTTCTGAGCAACAGGTACGAAAATCCTCCAATAACAGCTGCAAATGCATTCGTCAATAGAGCTAATAGAAGCGAAGCACACGCTGGTCGAATAGCGAGTCGAATGGCAAGTCATCTCAATCTCAATCAGAGAAGCTTCGGTCCTTCGCCCCTAAACCTAACCTATCCTTAAACATCGGCATTGCAAACAGGTCACCCTATTGGTCGTGCTTCGCTGCAACGTTTGGGCTTGTCCTGGTAGCTAGCTGGGTAGGATTTAGCAGCTGGGTGACGTTTATCCAAGAGTTTGAAAACGAGGACGGTCCAATTCCGCATCGCCACGTATTCTTCAGTCTCCTCATTGTCGGATCTACGGTGAATTCAATTGGAATCGGCCTTTGCGCTTACTTGATCAATCGAACCACTAGAGAGCGCGAGTTCAAGAGAAACGTACGCAATCTCGATAGATGCTTTTGAGTGTACAAATGGCTTACAAAGAGTTAGGCTGAAACTAGCCATAATTTTCAAACTAGCGAGTATATGTTTTGGCTCCAGCCAGGAGCTCAGACAGTTGGAGATCAAGTCTTTGACGCCTTTGCATATTCCACGCCGCTCACCACATACATCACCTCGTTCCAAGATGAAGAGAGAATATCCCACCGAATCCTCCTGTGGCTCGGCGTGGCGTTTTCGGTTTGCGGCTGGATCCTTCAATTCATCTGCCTTCGGAATCTTCATGCATTTGTGTCTATATACTTGCTCGCCGCTACCGTCCTAATGGCAGTCCTCCGTGCCTTTCTCCGAGCCGGGCGCTTGGTTCAAAGCAAGAACCAACTAATGGGGCATAGGGTAGTAGAGGGTTACGAGCTTGATTGGCAGGCTCTCAAAATTGAGGAGCTGGCTGAGAAGGCCCAGGATGCTTCTAATCAACAAAATCCCTCCGGTCAACACGGTTCGACACCTTACAGCGTCTGCGACGAATATCACAGACATGGGCCTTACTGCCGTTCGGAATATAGCACAATCGAAGGTGGCAATTTTGTTTGTACGGGTCCTTCTTTCCAAGGCTTCCACTTGACTGCATTTACAAAGAGCGAGGACGACAACTATGAAAGTCCACCAGACCACGGGGACAAATACCCTCTCGTCGAATGTGCGAAACGCGTTATCAGCACGATTACTGGAGGACCAAATACAGCAACAAGAGTCCTGCGCTACCGGTCTCGACTCGCGCAACTAGCCTCTGAGTCTCCTTTTCCATCAGAACGATGGGACTCGAATGCACGCAAAGTCGCACAGAAGCTACAACAGGCTATCGAACTCACAGCCGACTTCATCTTATCTCGCAGATTGAAACTGTGGGTCGGAGACAAAGAGAAATGGTTAGGCTCAGAGATTCTTGTATGGACTTTGAGCTGCCGTGTTGTTAATGAGACCAGTTCTCTCCTAAAAGACTCATGTCCTGACCCTATCTGTTTTTCCCTGCGTCGGGTGAATGGCCGATGGAGAACCGACTTAAACGACTTAGAGGCGGTCATAGGCCTATGGACATGGTCCATTAACGCCATACAAGATGAAGCCAAGCCAAACAACATTAACCTGAGCCCGGTCCAAAGTCTAGACGTGGCGGTCAAGGACCCCCAAAGAAGCGTCTTCTCGATCAAGACATCGGAAATAGAATCAGAAGTAAAGCACATTCTAGGACTATGGCTACCGCCTACAGTTATTATTCAAGATGGGCAGGATAGCGCTCCTGAGCTCGGAGAAGTGGTCAACCAGACAATATCCAATGAGAAGAACCTCGGTCTCAAATGGGTAATCGACCCTCGGGATTACACGCACTTATATTCTGCAGGCGATGATCACACCACTGCCAATCGACGGATCACTCTTCCATTTGTCACCACTGATGTACTCCACCAACGAGCGCAGTACATTTTTACTGCCTTCCTAAGACAGATGTCAAGCATCATGGACCCCCTTTATACAGTCGAGCTTATTGAACAAAGAGAAGAGAACTTCAACCTCCTCTTTCGGGGATTTGAGAGGCCGCCTCGTGATTTCGGACCACCGGCCATTCGCTTATCTAATCCGGAAGTCGAAAGCCTAGTTGGAATTTTCATTGAATGCGGCCTGGGAGAGAGAGACGACGCATTTTCAACAATAATTCCGGTTCTCCTTGCGTGCTCAAAGCTCCCGTCTCTCGAGCAGGCCGACGACCAAGTAATCTTAAAAGCAACGTCGCTAGAGCGACAACACGGGGCTGAGGACGCCGCCAACTTAATTTCTCGATGGTCTTTGACCGTTCCAAAGTGGGCTATGGACACGCCTCGTGGTCTGCGAATTGCACGGTCATGGGCGGGAACCTGGCGACGAGCGCCAAAACGTCAGAGTCGTTATTATGAAGAACTAGGGATCCAGGTGCGTAGAATGTATGACCCAGAACCCCCTCCGGATAAATGCTCCCAGACTATGGAGTCAGCACGCGACGTTATAGCGTCTAATTTCCTGGTTCTGAGCTATCCGGGAGACTACAATCAAGGTTTTCCGCCCGGTGATAAGTACCCTTTTGCGCTACAGGGCAACGCCACCCAGTTCGAGGGCATCCTGAAATGGGCGTGCGAACTTGACTGTCCGGAGATTATCGAAGACACCCGTCTAATCAGGAGTGAGGATCTTATTGTGCTTGCTGCAGAGGCAAGAACTACAGCCGTTGTACAGGCCATGCTCCAGCGCGAGCAATTCAAACAGAAGGAATTTGATTTTTTTCTCAACGCAGTGAAATCGGGAAAAGTTGAAGTTGTCAAGTTGCTTCTTCGACAACCCACCATCAGAGAGAATTTGTCGCACAAGCCCAATGCCTATCAGGATCCTGCCACCGATATATTTGAGCATATTACCGCTGAATTATTCGAGCTGATTCTTGAGTGCTACTCGAATCCCGTCAGCATTAAAATAAATCATCGGACCATGCTTTCCATTGCAGCACAAAAGGGCTGCCTTGAGGCTGTGAACGCCCTTCTTAGGCTCAAAAGTGTCAATCCAAATGATGTCAATCCGAATAATAGCGATAAATACTTCGAAAGGCCGCTTCACTGGGCGGTACAAGAGAAGCAACTCGAGGTGGTCAAGGCGCTGCTTGGGCACAACGAAATCGATCCAGACATGCTCGATAAATCCTCGCGAACGCCGCTGTTGCTCGCAACAGAAAACCGTTGGCTGGAGGGGATGAGGGAGCTGTTGAAGCATGTCAGAACCACTCCGGATAAGAGCAACACATCTGGGCGAACGCCGCTGTTGCAAGCAACAGAAATGAGGTGGCTGGAGGGGATGAAGGAGCTGTTGAGCCACCGTAGTGTCGATCCCAATGCAAAAAATGAGCACGGAAAATCGCCGCTTTCATGTGCGCGCGACATGGAGTGGGACGAGGGGACTCAAGAGCTGCTTATGCATAACCAAAATGTCGATGAAGGCGATGATGATGATGTTGAAGATGAGGATGCTGAATCCGAGTATGCTAGACTCTCTGATTGAAAAGCTTGCCTTTCCTTTGCGTGCGGATAAAAAAGTATCACGTATGTAACAACCGAAGCGTAGGCGAAGGTCATAGCGCAGGATTAAGGGTTTGACAACATGGTATGAGAGGTTACAGAGCTGATACTGAGGAGAGTCGGAGTCGCCTATATAATGGCCTGCTCCTACTCTCTGCAGTTGTTCCTCATGTTTTTGTATCCTTCGTGGTAGACTTATAAGGAAGCTTTTGGGCACGACATGGATTCAAGTCATACAAGCCAACCAACCACACGGGTCAGATGTGGGGGAAAGCGGTAGAAACAGGAATGCAAAAGGCGAAGGGCACTGTACGTAATCTTTCTCTCCCAGAACTCATTTGCGGGTTGACTGATTTGTGCTAGTTTCCAAAGGTTGATAGAATTAAGATTAGGTACGTCTGCATCAGATCTAACTGATAGAAAGCATCTTAATTGCGACTTACCTAGATTTGAAATAAAGCTGACAATGACTTGCATAATAGAAGTGCTGTGGCTTATTAATCCCATAACGTTGCCGCAAATGTTATCAGCGCGATGTTCTATGATAGTGATAGGAAGATTATCTCAGGACATATCTTCAGCGATGGAAACGTCGAATATAGCAGGCCGGCGCACGAGGCCTCCAGCTACGTCGCATCCTACCAGTCCCAATCGCCGTCAAGTACTGGCGGACCTACATGGAGGTGGAATGAGCGGGGGGGGGTATGCAAAATATTCTTTGGGATGGCGAGAACTATTATAAAGGAGATTGGGCTGATGAATTCCAGAAATGGTATACTTCTTACAACGGCGAATGGTACTACTGGTGATGCCTTCAAAAGCATCTGAAAGGATTTTGCGCTGGTCGCTCTGTCACGGTCTCTCTGTCATGGTCTTTACTCATAACTACAATCAGCTACTTTTTATTATGTAAGGCAGCGCCACTGAATTGCCAAGGCGAAGCTCGGTTGAGCTCACCGCCTCTTGGCGGTGTGCTCTACGCTGCTAGTCATCACGTGCGGGAAGCTTTATATTACGCGTGTCGGAAATATAATCTTAATAGAGGTATCACGTCAATAGAATACGGGTTGTTGTGTGCTTGTATTGTATGATCTGTATCTACGTTGTAGACATGTAAGAGATTTCTAGTTCCTTGGCCTATTACGTAAGCTAAGCCAATTCCTGACAACGCGATAGGTTTCCTTTGTACTTAGAACTCAATTCAACCTTTTTACCTGTATTGTCCTACAGCTCTACGAGCTACAATACACTCTCTGCTACGCTCTATTGAATTCACGTACACAACGCAACAGTGTTCGACTAGTCGGTCCACCATCCCAATATGTCCATAAGTGCTGCCAGATGAAGAGCAGTTCAGCCGTCGTTCGATTTTTCCTTCCGAGCCTTGCATTAGCGCTGAGTTCGGCTAGTCAGCTTACTTCGTACGAAAGGGCCCCGATACATTGACACTCCGGTGCCAAGCAAGCATTGGCCGATCATAGGCCCTAAGGTACCCGGGGTTTTTCTTTTTTTTACACCGAGTAGCTAAAACAATTGCCTTCCATCAAATCGTAAAGTTTTCGAGTTGTTGCCTAGCTTACTATTGGTGTAACACGATATATCAATCGAGTCATCTATCTGATGGCGGCGTACCAGGTGAGGGCTGCGGATCAATTTTCTCGCGGTCAGTTCGTCGATTGCTACGGCTGATTTCAAGCTATTCGTAAACTTTACTTAAACAAACGAACGTTGAAGTATTGGCTTGTCGCAGGCTGATACCTAATCAAGACCTGGAAGCCTAATAGCAGTCTTGCCCTTTCTAGAAGTACAAAAACTTGTTTATTTCAATGCAATATCGAAGCTGAAGTAAGCCGGCGTTGCTTGTATGCTTTCACTTTTGTTCGGCAGGTTTACGAGCACCGCGGTAAGCAACTCAAAGAGGTCGTAATATTGAACCAACGAGACCTTGCCCGTAAGATAGATTAAAGGCAAGTACAGTCTTCTGAATCTTTCGGGTATGGACGATACCGATCCTGCTATCCTTACGTTTTGCACAACCGACGTGAACTTAGGTCTTCTAGTCAGATTCACTTTAGCAAATAAGCTTTGCACAGACGCACCACCACAATCCTGCAGAATTTCAAAAAGACACTTATATTGCACTAGGAGAGTGCGAAGGCTATCCATCAACTGGTGGATTGTCATTCATTACTATGCAAGATCGCAATGATCTATACGAGTCTAGTGGCAGGCAAACGATGCTTCTAATAGCGGTCAACCTGCTAACATGTGGTTGACAGCCACAGTAACACAAGCTGCAGCAGGACGAATATGGTGCGATAATATTCTATCTACTCACCAAATCAGAACTCTGGATCAAGGTTTTGTATATTCATATCAGTCAAGCTGCCTTCGAGAGTCATGAGGTGCGGGCGCCACTATATGTTCCTTTTACGTTCAGAATTCTTGCTTCTAATTCTGGTTAAGCTTGAGTTCTTGTACTGGTCACTGAATCAAAACCTGAAATACTTATAGTACCGGATTTGAGATTTTGCAATGATTCAATCGCCAGACGAGGAACAGCATACCGAAGCCCAATAGCCCCACTGAGCCTTTACCTTTCTCCACATTTTCAATATGTCGGGTTTCAGTGCTGGGTGGCGCTTTGCTCTCAGTCAATCGTTGGACCCGGATATCTGAGCGTCTCTAGCCTTAAAATTGAGGGACTCATTAGCGCTCCAAAGACAATTTTGCTCAGCTCTAACGCAGTAAGCATGCAGTGTTTCACCCCCTGTGCAGATGGGATGACCAGGTGATCAAGTAGATGACATTTCCATGCCTCCAGTCTCTTTCTGCAGCCTACCTGAGGCGAAATCTTCGCGGTTCGGGAAGTATAAGAAGGGAGACGATGTGTTAATCCAGCCTTTCTTCTTTCAGGCGATTCTTCTCTGGTCTTCTCTCTCATCTCATCTTAGCAATCAAACGCTCCATCCAACTTATTCTGAACCTGATTTCCGCTGCTCTCCTGCTTCACTCCAAGTCATGGCAACAATTAAACAAGCAGCCTGGACCCATGGCATCGGCGTGGAGCTTGAATCTCGCTCCTGGTCAGCCCTTCGCCAAGGCTTCTATACCACTGTCCGCCCCTCCAATGAAGGCACCTTCGGCTGGGTTCACTTCGCCATCCCAACCCCTGTCATTGTCGACGGCACTCGCTTGAAAGCCGCATCCGCTATGATCCGCTTCTCTACAGGCTCCGGCGCGAAGGTTACCAGATTCCATGTTTTTGATGGCGAGAAAAGGATTGCGGATCATAATGAGTTAAATTTGGCGGGTAATTTGCAGTTTGTGAGAAGAGACGTGCCGGGGGATCCGGAGGTGTTGTGGGGGACGGTGATTTCGTTGGGGGTGCAGTTCAGTGGGACGGGACCAAATGATTATGTGCAGTTTATTTCTGCGGGGATTGATTTCTTTGCTTAGAAACAGGGTCACCAAGTAAGCAAATATTTGGATGTACGCTGGGAACACGAAGGCGACTGACTGGAATAGTGGACGTATACCCGGTACAGAAGTGTTGGACTTACCACTGTATGCCCATTATTTTCGCCTAAATCATGTCCACTGGTTTCGCGACCCCTACTGCAGCGATTCATGGTCATTTTCACGACTACTTTCCATTAGTTTAGGGGCGAACTGTCATATATGTACGGGAGAGAATCCTTTCATTAGCTAGAACAATCAATCAAACCTTCTTCTCTCAGTTATAGACCGTATGCCAGTTTACAGTAAGAGCCAATTACTCCGACAATAGAGTGAGTATTGAGTATTTACCAACACAATAGAATACTCTGCTACGCCGATAATATAAAAAATAAACTCTACTAACATAGTCCACAAGCAAATTGCATTTTTTTCTTGGCGTCGTATCAAAAACGTGAATGTCAAAATAATAACATATATAACTGTCGGTTGCTTACCACGTAGCAAAAGGCGTAGTAGCTATTGACTACGCTCTTGCTAGTGTAGTTCTGGTATTCGTTGATTGTTTTTCTTGTTTGTTTGTTTGTTTGTTTTCTATTTAACGTCTAACTAAAGGACCGTGCTCGAAGATACGACGCTAGGAGTAAACTCCTAGAGTCCAACGGCTGAAGGCATGGGGCATACTTGGATACTTGGCGTTATTCCTTAACCGCAAGTATTAGACAAGAAGGTATTTACACTGAAACTGGGAAATGAGCCCTTCTCTACGCTTTAGCCCTCCTACTCCCCGTGGCTCACGCACTGTTATTATGTAATATTTAAAACAAATGAAAAGTAATAGCCGACAAAAGAAAAAGCCAGCCAGCTGGCTGGCTTTGCGGTAAGGACAAATATTCTCAAAAAAGCGGTTCTTACGCTACTATTCTGTTAGCGTAGCGATACTTTCGCTAGTGCCGAGTAGCTGTGACATTAAAGTAGAAAGAGGCCCTCGAAGTCGGTTGCGGCGCCTGCGTGTAACAGCCAGGGTCGGTTAAAGACGGCCATCGTGACAGCCTAACAGCCAGCCAAAGGCTTTTCAGCTATAGTACTTCCAGGGCTGCAAGCGGCACGCTCCGCCCATGGCCAGCCACAGGCTTACAGCTACAGCAGCCACAGGCTCACAGTTACAGCACAGTTGAAGATATAAGGAACAGCTAGAGCTCTCTGAACAAGGCAAGCTTGAGTTTTTCTCTCCTGTTAGACTTACCAGCATACTTCTGATATCAATCCATCCCTATTGCAGCTACATCGCTAGTCACGTATTCCCACCTGTTATATTGCAATCCCTCCTGCTGCCCTCTATTTGTTACAGTTTCACACAGCTCTGTTCCGCACCGCTGTCGATAAGCGCCCGTACTTTTTCCGTTCCTTTTCCGGCACTTGATATCCGTACCGAAATAACTATTCGTCTTTTTTCTGCACTTTTGCTCGTTCTTCCTGGCAGAGAAAATATCAAAAACGAGCTTTTTAGTTTCTTTGACTAAGCCTAGGGCAATTAGTAGAAACATGCCTTTTTTCCCCTACAATTGTAGCATTCTATATTGGAGCATTTAAAGGATAGATGACCTTTTTGGCTGCACCGAAAATATCGAATAGATCTACGCTTACTTTCCGTGCCGGTACCGATAGAAGTGCGATTTACTTCGCTCAAAAAACTCTTTTGTCCTTAAGTGTTTTCTGTCATAAAGCGTGGAGCTAATATTGAGTCGGCTGTAGACGCTGGGTCATCAGCGCTTCTCCGCGGATTCTTCGTGGCTTCTCTAGTTGAGCTACTGGAGTTGCTGATTATCCGTTCCGCGCTTTCTATTCTTCGTGCTAGTGACATTAATGCCTTCCGGCTTCTAGAGACCTCACAATGCCGTAGGATACGAGCTCTCAGGTTATTACGGAGCTTCCCGAACAGCGTTCTCCCGTTGCTTGGCATTCTTCAGCCTGGTGGCTGTATTTAGCTCTCGATTGTCTTTATCTGTGATCAAATCAAAAAAGAAAACAACAAACTTTTCTTATGTGGTGTTGCCAATTCTTACATCTGATTTGTAGCCGGCCCACCTTCGTTCCGTCATTATGTCGAAAGCGATCACGCAAGGGTCTGCGTGTCGTCGGGAAAGTTGTGGTTATTATTTTTCCTGAAACAGCGTTCCGCAGCTGACACAAAAGCTTGCACTTTTAATAGGCTCTTCCTTTTGAATAGAGGCAGTTTTGTTGGCTTGGCAACGAACAGCTGAGAGTATGGCTGGCGTTCTGGCCGTCCATAGGCTTTTTCCCCGCTCGATGGCGGTTCAGCTGAGCGTCGGCGCTGCTTCGCACTCGTTTCTTTTTCTGATGCCTGATCCTTTTCACTGCTGTCGAAAGCACACACTTGCTCCTTCAAAGCTTTCCGCTTCTTCCTGACTTCGATATTTTTTGCCTTGTTGTGAAATCTCTGCTTTTTGCGCTGCTTCTTCTGGCGTATCTCCCTTTGACGGTCTTCTACACGAGATAACTCGTGAGCTAGCCCTGTCTGTGTATGTGAGGTACCACTCCACTTGTAGCAACGCCGCGTACTTGATACGTAGTTGCTGGTAAGTAGAATGTGGTAAATTGTTCATGATTGCTACTACTGCTACAATGCGTTCTCTTATATGCTACAGGTGGTCATGTGACTGAATCCTTTGTTCACTCCTCCACTCACTCCTCCATTCACTCCCCCATTGACTCAGGACCATACCAACAGTATGTTTCGTAAAAGTAATCCCGTAGCTCATTGGGTCTATCCTTATAATCAGGGGGAAGCTCTCTAGATTGTGGTCTCTTTATTTAGTTGTCCAAGAATGCAACTCATAATTGAGGCTTAAGGTATCCAGGGCGAATCTAAATTCCACATACGATCGCGATGTCACTAAGCACTTGCATATCAGCACTCTTTCTTTTACAGAGGTGCAGTAGCGATATAGTTGCGGAAATGCAAGCCCCGGTTGCTGAAAGTAAACTTTCTGTCAACGATAGATTCTTTAATTATCTTTATCTGCTCCCTAAACCGAAGATAGCCAACAGTGTGATGTCCAAATTCTGATGCCTCGATCTTCAGTGCCTCATAGTGTTCCATCTTTTGGTCGGGAGCATGCGCCACTCGAAGAGCAATAAGGTCGTTACGTTGAACAAGCTTTTAAAGGGCCTCGGCAAAGATACCGCGAAGCTCGGATACAGCAGAATTCTGCTGCCAGGCGAAGAAAGACGGATCTGTGCTTAACTGTACAATCTTTTTCTGCAACCGGAAAAAAGCTTTGCTTCCCTCGCTGTATAGCAGTGGCATATTGACGTCGAAAATTCCAAGGAGACAGTAAGCCATATATTTTACTTTTGTTGTCTCCCGCTACGCGGCCAATAGCATTTTCTGCCCGATCGGCAAGCTTTAAAAGTAGTCAATGTTTTCAAGCACACTTTCGTAAATGTTAGTGATGCGCGAAAGGAGGGGTCGCAATTGAGATTTGTTTCCAATGCATAACCATGTGTTAGAGTAGAAATCAATCAAGCTTAGTGCAACAAGCTTTTGCAGCGTCCACTCTCGCTGGAACCAGCAGCAGAAACGCAACTGATTTTTATCGATCTCTAGCCCGGATTTGGGCTGTAGTAGATCCCGCAGATAGGCGAAACATTCCGCGACATTTCGGTACCAGCGGAACATGCCGTTGATTGCCTCGCTCAACTCCACGCTGCTAGTTTTGTCGATACAGCATGTATCCACCCATGCGTGCCGAACCGAGGGATTATGGTTGCGGGCGAGCTCGCACGTCATCTTAATTTTGTCCCAGCTTGTTATCTTCTTTGTTGCTTTGCCCAAATCCTTGCGTGTCATGGAAAAAAACTTCGTTTTCTTCCTATGTGTAAGAAAGAATGACATATTGCGCCTCGGTGCTACTGCCGGAAAGCTTGAGGCTATAGTCCTCGGTATTGATAAGCCACATAGTGAATGCGTTTTTCAATCAGCTTAGAGCTAAAAGCTCTGTGCGTGTTGGCGTAAAGTATGGGTAGTAATCGGATCAACACTCCTCGATGTCCCTGAGAATGTTGACGAAGATAAGGGCTTGTTGGTTACGCCTGGCGTACAGTGGGGTGCACAAAGTCTCGACACCCCCCTTGCTAGCGTGACTGTATATACGCAGTTTCAGAGCTGCAGTTTTTAATGTACGCATTTTTACTCCCCTGAAGCAACCACGCCAGCAAGGGAATGCCGAGCCCACCAGCTGTATGACGATGGCCAGGCGCATCTCGGCTGTTAGCATTCCCCGCGACAGCTGCCGTACCACAGCCGTCGCCATGTGGGTTACTATCCTCCCCCCTAAATAAACGTTAAAGTATGGGTCATATGGGTATTGCCAAGAGCTTTGTCGCCAGTCAAGGTAAGAGTTTGACTCTTCTGCCCCATCGCTGCTGGCTCGTGCAAGAAGGAAAAATGGGCATTAAGTGGGTTTTGCAAGGAGCCGCAAGGGCATATAGCCATTCAGAAGCAGCAATACCCATGGAGCCCACCCTTTAACCTCTATTTAGGGGGGAGGATAGTATACAGCCGTCAGGGATGGCTGAAGCCAAGCCGGCTATTTGTGGGGACGAAAAAAACCCGACAAGTCGGTCAGACAAGGTTCAGGGGGAATACACAATCCACAATTTACCCTCCGCACTTCATGCTGCGCACCCGCATTAGCGCATTGTTGGCGGAAGATCATTGTGGCACAGTTGTCACGGCGTCACGGCGAGTGATACACGACCCCCCCCTTGTCGTCTTCAACTTTCAACTTCAACTTAGAGTTTTGTTTTGAAAACAATATTATCCTGTGTTGCCTCCCCTCTCACACCTCCCACAAGTTGCAGCCCTGTGCTTGTGCTCAGGCTCTAATGTGCTTCGCCACTGTGACCGCCGCCGCGCCACGATGCGTTTTGTTGAAAAGAACCATAGTTCCTCGCCACTTTGCCACTGCTTTTTCACCGGTCCCACTTCATACATATAGACTCAACCCTCTTTTTTGCACTGTGCCTTGTCAGCCGCGGTATTCACCTATCGTCTCTGCCACTGGCCAAACTCGTCAAGCCATATACACTTTGGAAGAGAATTATCTCGTCTACTTAAATCCCTGCTTGCGCAATATCCTTGTTCACCGATATTTTCGTCTGTCATACCATGAGCACCAAAGCGTTCGACCCAAAAGATATCTATCAGGACCTTCCCGATGACAATATCAGAGTCCTGGTCCTAGAACCTGGAGCCTTTGGGGAGACTTTGCATGGGATATTCAAGAACCAAAAAGTCTGTTATACAACGGAGGAGCATGGTCTCCCATACGAAGCTCTTTTCTATACCTGGGACGTACCCAAGCTTCCTCGTAGCATTGTCTGCGAGAATTTGGAGATCCCGATTACGCAAAACCTCTTCGATGCTCTTCAATATCTACGTCACACATAAGAAAAAAGGGCGATCTGGATCGATGCCTTGTGCATAAACCAGGGGGATCTCTCAGAAAAGTCAAAACAAATTCCCATCATGCGTTGTATATATGAAAACGCTGAACAGGTCATAATCTGGCTCGGACTTGAGGATCAATGCATCAGAAAAGCACTGACTCTCATCCAGTACGCTGCTAGCTCTGCTCGAGCCGAGTCGGATGATCCAATGCAGTTGGCAATTGAGCTTTATTCTGAAGCCAAGAATGTTCAACAAGGCTTTCCATCTAGGATTGGATTCCCTATACACCCTATTTTTGCCCCCTTGGTTTACCAAAGTATGGATTATCCAAGAGGTCGTTGCTGCTCGATATGCAATAATGATGCTCGGCCAACTCAGGATTCCGTATTACTTTGACTTTTGTACTGCAATCATTTTCTTTCAGCGCAAAAACTACCTTTTCCGCAGACAGAATCGCGATATCATCCGGGACCTGGTGATACCAACATTTTTCTCTCGAATAGGAAGGACTTACGATAAGCCAAAGTCTACAAATCTTTTCTTCCTGCTTCGAACGGCTCGTAATTTCCTCGCCACAGACCCCCGAGACAAGGTCTTCGCGCTAGTGGGCATGGCATCAGAAGGTATACAAAGAGGTCATTTTCCGATTACATACGATCGGGATATTAAGAAAATATTCATCGCTACAGTCTGGCATTACCTTGTTGAAGATGAGGAAGGTTCTTTGCACTCGTTCGGGTTCTTGTCCGAAGTAGACTATGGCCCAGACGGCATTGATGCTGCATTTCCTTCCTGGGTCCCACGATGGCATGTGCCCCGAATATGTCATCAGTTCATCGGGATAGCCTCCTCTTTCAATGCGGGTGGTAAATATCACAGTATATTTTCACCTGAGTTTCCCAGTGAAGAGAGCTCCAAGTGCGAGGATATGTTATGGGAGCTATGGAAGAGGATACTGAGATTGCCACGGGAGATGACGATTCTGTACGGGGCATGATGCGCCCCTTAAATCTACACCAATCAACTTATCTACTAGCTATAGATATTGAAACGAAATATCCAACGGGAGAGGGGTACGATGACGTTTTGGCGCAGGTCTTGTCGGCAGGATCAAGCAGCTTCACCGCGGGTGAAGAAAGAAAGTTCAATGCCCTTGGTTTGAAATACTTGTATATTCACACAAACATAGCAGTCTTGGAAGTGTTGAAAAAGATTGACGAAAACTTGAAAGAGGTTCAGCAGTTACCTTGGTATCAAAAGTTGGGGCGGCGTTTGCCAAAGCCTCCGAATGGTACATTCCCTACGCGGGTGCAGTATTACACAATGGGAAGGAAGGATTTTCGCACCAACCAAGGTCTAATTGGTCTTGGACCATGTATTCTCAAGCCCGGAGACCTGGTTTGTGTTTTCTACGGCGGTGCGGTTCCTTACGTTTTACGTCCTATGCAAGGCCGCTTCCAGTTTATGGGGGGATGCTACGTTCATGGTGTAATGAATGGAGAGCTGCTCGGAGGAGGCTGGGGAAGAAGGATTTTTCACATTATTTAATTTTGTGTTCCGAATTGAAGTACTTTGCGTTACTGTGGGTGCGGAAATATCAGAAACATATTGGTCTCGACGAACTTGGGTGTTCAATTCGAAGTAATTATTTATGGGCTTTTACAGTACATCACGGTCAATTACTGCTTCATATCTAAAATTTCGAGACGCTTCCAGAATTCACTTTCTTCGCCTGTTGCCTTAACTTGCCCAATATCTCCAATGTCCAACACTCGAAAACAAATACCATCTCGTCGAAAAAGATCTCACGCAGAAACCGACCTCACGAAAAATAGTCCGTCTGAACTACAGCCCTCAAAACGGTACAATCTCCATTCTGCGGAGTTTTACGACTCTTTATCAAAAGTGTGGCTTACTCGTCGGGCGTTGAAAGAGCTTGATCGAAGAGTACGTCAAATCAATCGCCCTCAATCTGCTGCAGCATCTCGACACGTACACCGAGAAAGTGCTTTGAAGCAGATCAAAAGATTCGCTAGACACGGCGGTCTAGACTTGCGTAATCTGCGAGGAGTAAGTTGGAATTGCCAAAGCTTGTTGGTTGTTGCTAATCTTTTCAGTATCCGGCGCCAGCAAACGTTCATAATTTACACACGATGAGTCCAAGCCGCTATTCTCAAAGTTCTGGCAGCATGCAGACCAAATCTACAGCGCCGACGAGTGCGTTATCGAAAACCAAGCGATCCTCCGCCTATGACAACGATTTCGAATAACACCTTATCGACCACGGTATTTATCCGAAGGGATATAGTTACCTTGATAACCGCGAAACTCCCGAGCCAGGCAATACAGAAAGCTTGCATAGAATACTGCTACAACCCAGACTATCTCTTTCGCCATCTCATTTTACTACTGCGAATTTCCGAACATTTGAGCGGAAAAACAACGGAGTGATTGATGAGAGTGAAGTAATGAAAAACTTGATCCCTATAATATGTGGCGACTCGGATATTCCAAACAAACAGAATCTGCAATTTACACGGCTTGAGTCAATAGCTGGCGGTGCTACTGTTGATGTCAAACCAGACTTTTACGATGGAGCTCGCGTTGAAAATATCGACAAGCAGGTCCAAAAAGACTTGGGACCTTTCATTATTCCTACAGGACATCAAAC
Source organism: Bisporella sp. PMI_857 (assembly GCA_021307315.1). Taxonomy (NCBI): domain Eukaryota; kingdom Fungi; phylum Ascomycota; class Leotiomycetes; order Helotiales; family Helotiaceae; genus Bisporella; species Bisporella sp. PMI_857. The sequence goes on from JAJSPD010000072.1 coordinate 25,418, forward strand.
GGCTCCGGTAGCACCCAACTTCTTCCTCGAGGCGAAAGCGCCAAAAGGAGCTGCGGGTGTGGCGAAACGACAAGCTTGTTATGACGGTGCTCTGGGTGCCTGTGCTATGCATAAGCTTCAATCATATAAGGAAGATGAGCCTGTTTACGACGGTCACGCTTACACTATCTCCACAACTTATCACGCTGGGACTGGCACACTCCAAATGCACACCACCCATCCTACGCAAGCGCCTGATGGATCTACCGAGTACCATATGACTCAGGTAAGAGCTTTTGCATTAACAAGCGATGCCGACTCATTTCGACGAGGCGCAAGTACATTTCGTAATGCTAGAGACTGGGCACAAGAACAGCGCGTTGCGATCATCTCAGCCAGTGTGAGAAATGAATAGAATAGAATAGAATAGTACCCACTATTCTATTCTATTCAACTGATTTTTAGTACTATTCAAATTCTATTCTATTCTATTCTATTCAAATTCAGACTATTCGAATAGTCTGCTTACTAAATACACGTGATATATTATACCTAATTGGGCATTAGCTACGGGTATACCCACTTTAAGCGAGGTAGTGAGTCCTTTAATTCCTCCTTTTAGCTAGCTAAATGTCAGGTGCCAGGATGTCACGTGCTAAAGGGGCAAGGAGCGGCTCGGTAAGAGCCATGATGCTGGGCACATATGGGCACGTGGGCAGCCGCCAGGGGTACGGAGGGTATAAGTAGGGGACTCGGGACGTAGTAGAGAGGGTAGAGATTAGTCTTGTATCAGAATTGCAGTTGACTTGTGCCACACTACTCCAGCACCTTACACTAAATAGTCACGTGTCTAATATTTTTATTATTCGAATAGTATTCAGAATAGTAAAATCCTACTATTCTATTCAGGCATAAAATGCGCTATTCTATTCTATTCTATTCTATTCTATTCTATTCTACTATTCTGAATACTATTCGAATAATATAAATAATTTTTCTCACACTGATCTCAGCTGCTAATGAAAAAGTGATGCTAACATGACTCAGATCAACACTTGGGGCTTAACTGGCAATCCCGACTCATTCCGGCAAGGTGCAACCGCGCTCCGCAATGCCAGGAACTGGGCTCAGGAACAGCGTAATTCATTCATCGCAGCTGCAAACGAAAGAGCAAGACTTCTTGGACTTGATAACTTGCGATTCGCCCAAGTCGGTTACTCACGGGGCACGCAGCACCGCGATCTCTGTCCAGTGCTAGTATGCTCTTTGTAGGTGGTTGACTTATTTTTGATTGCATGATGGTAGTAGTAGTTTTATTACGCCCGGCTAAGCCTAGAAGGCCGTAGTCTATATTACATAATATACATTTCCTTCGGTTTCAAATGCCTCCTTCAGCCCATACAAAACTGCCTTTGCCAATATTTTCCAATTTCAGTAACACATAGACAACGGGATCTCGTGCATAATTAGTAGCAAGTTAACTTGAAGTTTATTCCTCCAAGTGTTCAATGTTCTATTGTCGGCGACTGAAGTGGGCCCTGCTGGGGACACGAGAGTGATATAGGGTTAGTGCAACAATAAGAGGGCAGCAGGAGGGATTGCAACATAACAAGTGAGAACACGTAACGAGTGCTGTGGTTGCAACAGTGATGTATTGATATCAGAAGTATGCTTGTGTCAGATGCCAGGGTTGATAAGCTTTACCACAGCACTAAGCGGGCCAAAAAGGTACAATATCCGACGTCGCATGTCAGAAAGCTTATCCTACTACATATACCAGTACGGAACCTGACAGCTTGTAAGTCTAACGGGAGAAAAAACTCAAGCTTGCCCTTCTCCAGAGAACTCCAGCTGTTCCTTATATCCCCTAACGATGCTTAACAGTGCTGTATCCTTTTTAGAAGTCGGCGCTTCTGTAAAGGAGCCTGTAGCTGACCTAAACCGACCTGTGCTGCTGAAAACCATTTCTAACCGACTTTAGTGTAAACCATCCTTAAACCGATTGTGGCTGTTACAATATATAGACTTCTCTCCTCGAGCCCCTCTTCCTTCCTTAGCTATAGATTTTCGTATGATACCACCGTTCCCCTCTGTATCTGTAGATCCACAGCGCGTGTGGTGACAACAGCAAGAAATATTATGTAAGCCTCGTTTATTTATTTAAACAAGGAAAATAGTGGGGACGCTAATTGGTGCCGTTTCAATCGTAGTACCCCTCACCTCCTTATCTCTCGTCCATGCTTAATGTGCCCCGTTCTTCGTGGCCCTTTACAAGCGCCGTCGCTATGTCTGCGTTGGCAAATGTTTCGCGGCTAAAGCCCGAAATTCGCCTGGCACAGGCTGTTTCGCAGTTCGAAGCCGACCTCTCGAGCGAGCACAAGGCTGCCTTCCATACCTACAGATCCCAATCCCATAATTCACCTCCTAGCCACAGCGATGTCATGCGACTCGCAGCTGAGATTGACCGTCGCGCCTTCGGAAAGGTTAGCGGCCGGCGGTGTTTCGGACCTCGATTGATCAATATCCTACAAGCCGTTCAGCAATTCGCGGCACTGGGGGATGTCATAGTAGGAGGCTCCCAGAGCATAATTGCATGTGGCGTGTGGACGCTGGTGCGAATGACCTTACTTGTTAGTATTCCCTTGATCTCCTTTATCTTGTTCTTGGTTAATGACTTCATAGTTCATCGTTAACTCTGCTTCCTACCTTGAAAAGTTGTCGGTTCTCTTTATGACCATCGGTCGCTCGGCCCCACGTTACCAAACGATGGCCATACTCTATCCCTTATCTAAGGGCTTGCAGTCGAGTCTGTCTGAGTATTTTATTGTGGTAGTTCGTCTCTGCCATCAGCTGTTAAAGTTCACACAGAAGTCGATCTTGGGGCAATTAGTATCTTCTCTGAGTGACTCAGATATAAAGATCTACCAATCAGACCTCGACCTCTGGGCTAATTCAATAAAAGAGGAAGTGAACCTACTGACAGCCCAGAAGATCGAGGAGGAAGCCAGAGAGAATTCCCGATTCAGATCTCTTTCGAACAAGTACTCGGAGACGGCATTGCATCACAGAAAACTGAAGACGAAACTACGCCTTCTCGAGTCTTGTTCCACGTACAATTACGAGACTACATGGAAGCAGACTCGAAAAGTCGGAAACGTAACCACGTTCCGCCAAGCTACTCAATACCAGAACTGGAGGGGCCGTTCAGATTCCTGCACCCTTGTATATACAGGCAAGCTGGGATCAGGAAAGTCTGTTTTACTAGCCAATGTTGTTGATGATTTAAATCTGTATGTTCACAATAAGAATATCACAGTAGCTTATTTCTTTTGCCGGCACGATATCCTTGACAGCCTGAAAGCGCGGACGGTCATTGGGTCTCTAGCTCGACAATTATTGCACACAATTCCTAATCTTTCCATGGTGATAGGATTCCCCGATGAGCCTACATCAGCTCTAGATTTCAAAGAATTATTCAATTTGCTCCAACGAAGCCTTGCACCTAACTTCAAAGCGTACTTTATTCTGGACGGGTTAGATGAATGTGATGATGTTGAAAGACAAGTCTTGATTCAACAACTTCGGAAACTCCAGGAGGTATTTGCGCTGCTTCTCTGTGTTTCAGCCAGACTGGGGGTCGACAATGCTTTGGGATTGAGACTAGAACACTTTGCTGCTCCTAGCGTCATTTCGATTCCCGATGATAATCCCGACATTGAGAACTTCATTGGTGCAGAGTTAGAGAACTGTCTGCAGTCCCGAAAGCTGGCTATAGGGGATCCCGCCATCATACTCGAAATACAAGCCGCTCTCCTTGAAGGAGCTCAAGGAATGTTCCTTTGGGTAGCACTTCAAATCGAATCCTTATGCGCCGAGAAAACTGATGAGGCCATTCGCCAGGCTCTGGCTGATCTTCCGAAGGATCTTTCAGCAACATATTCTCGTATCCTACGGAGATCGGAAGACTTAGGAAAACTTTATCAGAAGCAGATACTAGAGCTCGTCATTGCAGCTCACCGTCCCTTAACAACAGAAGAACTTCGGGACGCCTTAAGTGTAGTTCCCGGCGATACTACCTTCAACCCGGCAAGGCTTCTTAACGAATTATATTCGGCGTTGGCCTGCTGCGGATGCCTTATCATCGTCGACGAAGAGGAGTTGACGATACGACTTGTGCACCACAGCGCCAAGCAATTCCTCCTTAGTGGGTCGGAAGGCTCGAATGGAATACCATTTACAATAGACAGCGCACGTAGGAGGATGGCAGAGATTATTGTTACCTACCTCAATTACGGCGTTTTCGGTACCCAGCTCTCTACTATGGTAGTCCCACAAATAATGACTGCATCAGCCCCATCGAGGATTATCCGCTCAACCATAGATTCTTCAGGCAATGCTCGAAACCTTGCGTTAAAACTTTTACATTCCAGGAAACAGCCGAATTATAATATTGGAAAGACTCTTGCAGGAGCGAGCAAGCACTTCAAACCTCGTTCGGTAGATGAATTTCGGCTTTACTCTTATGCAAAGTTATATTGGATTTATCACGCTCGGTACATTTCAGGGCAGGAGCCGGTAGTATACAACCTGCTGGTAGAACTGTTTAAGAGGGAGAGAGTCGACGCCAATTCAAAGGACGATTCTGGTCAAACGCCGCTCTCGTGGGCTGCAGAGAACGGGCACGAGGCTGTCGTTAGGCTGATGCTCAATTCTGAGAAAGTCGACGCTAACCTGATGGATCAATCTGGTCGAACACCGCTTTTATGGGCTGCGAAGAACGGGCACGAGGCTGTCGTTAAGCTACTGCTCAATTCTGAGAACGTCAAAGTTAACTTGATGGATCAATCTGGTCGAACGCCACTTTTATGGGCTGCAGAAAACGGGTACAAAGCTATCGTTAAGCTACTACTCGATTCTGAAAACGTCGACGCTAACTTGATGGATCAATTTGGTCGAACACTGCTTTCACGGGCTGCAGAGAACGGGCATGAGGCTGTCGTTAAGCTACTACTCGATTCTGAGAACGTCGATGCCAACTTGATGGATCAATCTGGTCGAACATCGTTTTTATGGGCTGCGGAGAACGGGCATGAGGCTGTCGTTAAGCTACTGCTCAATTCTGAAAACGTTGACGCTAACTTGATGGATCAATCTGGTCGAACACCACTTTTATGGACTGCAAAAAACGGGCACAAAGCTGTCGTTAAGCTACTACTCGATTCTGAGAAAGTCGACGCTAATTCGAAGGATGAATTTAGTCGAACACCACTTTTGTGGGCTGTAAAGAATTGGCACGTGGCTATCGTTAAACTACTGCTTGATTCTGAGAACGTCGACACTAACGCGAAAGATCAATCTGGTCGAACACCGCTTTCGTGGGCTGCAGAAAACGGGCACGAGGCTGTCGTTAAGCTACTGCTTGACTGTAAGAAAGTCAACGCTAACGCGAAGGATCAATTTGGTCAAACACCGCTTTCGCGGGCCGTAGAGCGTGGGTACAAAGCTATCGTTAAGCTACTGCTCGACTCTGAGAAAGTCGACGCTAACTTGACGGATCAATCTGGTCAAACACCGCTTTCGCGGGCTGTAGAGCATGGACACAAAGCTATTGTTAAGCTACTGCTTGATTCTGAGAAAGTCGACGCCAACTCGAAGGATCAATCTGGTCGAACACTGCTTTCACGGGCTGCAGAGAACGGGCATGAGGCTGTCGTTAAGCTACTACTCGATTCTGAGAAAGTCAACGCTAATTCGAAGGATCAATATAGTCGAACGCCGCTTACGTGGGCTGCAAAAAATGGGCACGAGGCTATCGTTAAGCTACTGCTTGACTGTAAGAAAGTCAACGCTAACGTGAAGGATCAATTTGGTCAAAGACCGCTCTCGTTGGCTGCAGGAAACGGGCACGAGGCTATCGTTAAGCTACTACTCGATTCTGAGAAAGTCGACGCTAACTTGAAATATCAATATAGTCGAACGCCACTTTTGTGGGCTGCAGAGAACGGGCACGAGGCTGCCGTTAAGCTATTACTCGATTCTGAGAAAGTCAACGTTAACTCGAAAGATCAATATAGTCAAACACCGCTTTCGTGGGCTGCAGAGAACGGGCACGAGGCTGTCGTTAAGCTACTACTCAATTCTGAGAACGTTGACACTAACTCGAAGGATCAATCTGGTCGAACACCGCTTTCGTGGGCTGCAGGAAACGGGCACGAAGCTGTTGTTAAGCTACTGCTTGATTCTGAGAAAGTCGATGCTAACTCAAAGGATCAATCTGGTCGAACACCGCTTTTGTGGGCTGCAGAGAACGGGCACGAGGCTGTCGTTAAGCTACTGCTCGATTCTGAGAAAGCCAGCGCTAACACGAAAGATCAGTCTGGTCGAACACTGTTTTTGTGGGCTGCAAAAAAAGAGTTAAAGGCTATCGCTAAGCTACTACTCAATTCTGAGAAAGTCGACACTAACTCGAAGGATCAATCTGGTCGAACACCGCTTTTGTTGGCTGCAAAAAACGGGCACGAGGCTGTTGTTATGCTACTGCTCAATTCCGAGAAAGTCGACGCTAATTCGAAGGATGAATTTAGTCGAACACCGCTTTCGTGGGCTGTAAAGAATTGGCACGAGGCTATCGTTAAACTACTGCTTGATTCTGAGAACGTCGACGCTAACGCGAAAGATCAATCTTGTAACGACGCAAGGAGTCACGGGCTAGAATAGAGGCATATGAGAGTGCGTCCAATAGACTGAGTATGACTGCCTTATAGGTCTACTACAAAGGATACAAAAACATGAGAAACAACTGCAGAGAGTAGGAGCAGGCCGTTATATAGCGACTCCGACTCTCCTCCGTATCAGCTCTGAAACCCCTCATACCCTGCTTGTCAACCCCTTGATCCCGCGCCATAACCTTCGCCTATGCTTCGGTTGTTACAAATCTGGTCGAGCAGTGCTTTCACGGGCTGCAGAGAACGGGCACGAGGCTGCCGTTAAGCTACTGCTTGATTCTAATAAAGTCGACGCTAACTTGATGGATTAATCTGGTCAGACGCCGCTTCGGTGGCCTGCTGAGATTCTGTCTAGAAAGGGAAGGCCGCAAGGCAAGGCTTGAAATTCGCTCCCTCCGCCGACTATGGACCCGGTCTGGCTTGCACCCATAACTGGAGAAGAGTGAGGCTGCAGTTACGGCAGGAGATCTTCTCTCTTAAGGAAGCTTGAGGCGCAGGAGAGCACCTGAATGGATTGTCTGAAGATGCAACAAACAGTAAAGAGAGGGTAAATGACAAGAAGCAAGAGGCGAACCTGAAAAGGATGCAACATGAGACAGTTGAAGCTTTGGAGACATTGAGTCTCAAGTTACAAATATAAAAGGGGGCACCTACCAGATTCCATATCAAGCAGTTGGGGAGGCAGCGATAGAAACGGCAAGAGAAAGCAAGCTGAAATAGATGAGGCACCTAGAGGAGAGCAAGAGACTAGAAAGAGAAGGGGAAAAAATGGCTTGTAATAATTATGGTCACGAACTTGTCTCACAGCTATTTGAAAGCCGCTCGCTCACTCACTCCTTTGTGATACAATAGCCGCAGCATCAACAACACTTTGTACCATGTTGAAGTCAAGAACTAGCCTGTGGAAAATGAAGCTACTGGATGGTCACGGAAGCCTGTAAGGGGCCACCTTCGGGAAGTCGTTTATGCATGGTACGGCTCGACTTCCGCTTCCGAGGCCTGCCTCGCAGTTTCTTTTCCCCTAGCCCACCCAGTGGAGCAGCCTTTGCCCATGCCGCCACGTCTTGCTTCAAACCTAGCCTTCCTCGCCCGTCTCCAACCCCGCGTCGTGCTCTAAGTCGAGTCTCAAACTTGTCCACTAGTTCTTTTGCATCTCCCAACGAGTGTTCAGGCAGCAGTGTTAGATGCCAATCCATCAAATAATGGTGCACACCATCAACATCCCCCCTGCCGATGATCTCGCGAGCCTCCCAATCATGGTCAATGTTGATCACTTGCGGGTATAGTTGAGGTACGGTTAGTTTAGCAGACTGAGATGCAGGTGTAGTGGTAGCAAAGTTGTTGTCGGCTAAGCTACTGGGAGTCCCGTCGTCCTCGTTATAATCTTCGTCCTCCAAGATTGGCAGCCATGGTCTCGACTGGTGATGGTGGTAGTCTGAGGGGGTAACGTCACGCGCCGGAGCAGAACTTTTCCGCCGCTTGGAGCAGATGTTGTCGTCGCTTGACTCCTTCGGATCGCTGTGGCTAACAATTTCATTGCTGCCTGTGTCATCTTCGTTGTGTGGACGTGGCGGCGTGATAGTCTGGCACAGGATGGATCTGGAAAGAGCAGGGCTAAACCTTTGTCGTTTAATAGTCTGCCGACCTTCGCTGTTATCGACGCCGGTATCATTTCCATACACCATGTGATTGGAGAGTGTTAGCATGTGTTCCTGATTAAAGGCATCATAATCCAGCTGCCTACCGGGCGCAATGCGAAGACCGCGTATGTTTTCGAGATTGTCATCATCTTCTGGCTTAGCATCGCCATCCAACTCAATTGGCTCGTCTGTGGTGCTGTTAGTAGGATGCGCGCCCCAAGAACTGAGTACGCCTACCATAGCTAACCGGAGTTCGCGACTTAGGAGAACCAGCAAGATTAGTATTCAGGCCATGATGGTAACCTGTCTCGGTAGCGGTTTTCACGCTCAGCCTCTCTTCTGCCGAGATATAGTTGTTTATTAGGGACAGTGGAGGTGCCGAAAGGAGTTCATCGCCGGTATCAACAGAATTATCTATTACCACTTTCGGGCCAGCTATATATGTTAGCAGATTAAATACGGCAGCGGTGGCAAGGCCTGTTGCAACACATACCTCGATTTCCAATCAGATCGCTGCTTGAGACTCTTACTGTATCCCCCTCGCAGCCGGCAGCCTTCCGACACCAACTCCTATCGCCAACCACTCCTCTTAATGCCGGCAGCACTTCAACTAGCACATTGTTCAAGTTGATCTACAATTCGGTATCAGGGTAACTGAGCTGCTTGCCAGTAAGTTTGGAAGAGGGTTTTCGAATGCTACCGTTCGGTAGTTTTGGAGCGTAAGGGATAATAGTCAAGGTGTCAGGCGCAGGATGTCACGTGCTAAGGGCCAAGGAGGGGCTCGGCAATGGCCACGATACTGGGCATGTATGGGCATGTGGGGGGTCGCCAGGGGTACGGAGGGTATAAGTAGGGGACTCGGGACGTAGTAGAAAAGATAGAGATTAGTCTTGTATCAAATTGCAGTTGATTTGTGCCACACTACCCCAGCAGCTTACACAAGGTGGCCATTTTGAAAAGAGAGCGAAAGCAAGTAGAGCACTTCTAAAATTTGACTTCGAGGTGTAGAATGCAGAATGTACAAAGCATGAGAGGGAAACGGATGGCTTTTGTAGACCTGCTGCACAACTTCTTCTGTTCAGTCATCTTACTGCCCCCGTTTCGGCAAAATTGACCCATGTGCCTCGCGTTGAGTTTCCTAAAAAAGCTCCTAGACCATGAAATAGCTGAGGTATACAAGACCTCCTAGGCACTCATCTCAGCCCGAGGCGCATGACAGGCAAACTACAGTTCCATGTTTCAACCGTCAGGAGCTAGAGAAACGCCGGTGGGCCGAGAGGTACGCAATCACGGCTGGCTCTCCTCGTATTTGCAAGCATGGTGCTCAGTGGCTCTCGTACCAAGACGGATAGGATTTTCAGGACGGGCTATACATCGTTATACTGCACAATCGATCGTCGGCAGATCCGAGGGGACTTTCCGCATCAAGAAATCCCTTTTTGGTGATTGCCTGAAGAGGAAATTCGAGTTGCCGAGGAATCCACCCGGAAACATGCCATCTAAGAGACAATTTTATTGCCCCTCAGACGCCACACCCCGCGTCAGCCCAACCAGTCTTCCCCTGACTAGGATGTTAGCCAAATACAGAAAATCAGTGGCGCTCTAGACTTTCTCTGACCTTGCTGGCTGCTTAAATGCACACCTTATCTGGGTTGCTGAGCTTTGATTGCTTTGTGCCCTTCCCATTTGCTGCCGCATCGTTTATCGGGTTAGAGTGCTTCCTTCACTAAGGCCAACCTTACTGGCATCGCCTTTGTCTTAATGTAGAACCTGCGTCCCACCTCTTTCCGGCCACAAGACTCTTAGAGAGAGCTTTGTAGAAACTTGACGGCTGCTGCCCATGCGGATGAGTCTTTGGATAGAGGAAACAGTGGTGAAGGAACATGGTATACCACGACCAGCGACACGAGTTCGTCGCAGAGAGATCTCCACTAGGTGAGGGGATGCTCTGCCGTGGTAATGTACGCGCTGCAGAGTGTCGGCACCTCCGAGATGAGCTGGGCTAGAGTAGAGTCAACACGAGGCAGATTCCTGATACTAGCACTAAGGACAAGAGATGAGGGGCATTTACCAAGAGTACCAGCTAGTCACAGGGCCAACTTGGCTCGTAGAGAGGAAAACGTGAGACTTAATGTGGGTAATAGCGCCGGTTCGGGGAGCAGTAGTAGGGGCCGCGACTGCTTCAGAGGCGACATTGGCCTGTTGGCTGCTTTCTCGAATGTTGGTGAGGAAGCAATATGTTGAGGTGGAAGCAGCGCTAGACTTATATTTCGGTTAATATCTCAAATACCATCTTTTTTTTGACCTCTATCTGGCCATATATGGCATAACATAACAACCAACATGCAACAACGCAAAATAAGGTAATGGAATATGATATTTGATCAGATTTCAAATCGCAATTAGAAATCAGCGATTAGTTTACAAAAATACTTAACCCCCAAAAAAATCAAAGCAATACGTTTTTAGCTGACTTTTTTGGCCGACTTGATTAATATAACTGTTGGAATGCATATAAATAGCTTTCACGTAATCCACCGGATCACCGGAATCGTGGGACCTCGTTCTCACCACAACTCGCGTGGCTTAGAACAATCAATCAACGAACAACAGAACCGCAATCATACCAGCAAGAGCGTAGTCAATAGCTACTACGCCTTTTGCTACGTGATAGGCATTCCGACACTGTAGGCAACCGACAATAACTAAATTCTTGGTTAACGTTTCAAGTAAGCTTTTATAGTTATATTAAAATACAGATGAACTGTAAAAGGTAGTTGTATTGTAGTAGTAAAAATCAAAATACTTTCGAAAAAAGGAGTAATATGCACAAAAAGTAATAGAAAAGTCATGCATGTAACAACCGGTATGCCCAAGGTGCGACACGGAGGCCATGGCACGGGATCAGGAGGCTGAAGATCAGGGTATGAGGGGTTTCAGAGCCGATACGGAGGAGAGTCGGAGTCGCCTATATAAGGCCTGCTCCCACTCTCTACAGTTGTTCCTCATGTTTTTGTATCCTTCGTAGGTAGACCTATAAGGCAATCACTATCAGCCTATTGTACGCACTCCCATATGCCTCTATTCTAGCCCGTGATTCCTTGCGTCGTTACAATGCAAGGGAAAGTTATGTAAAGGAGTTATGTAAAGGAGTTACGTAAGGGAGAATTACGTACAGCTTGTAAGGTGCTGGAGTAGTGTGGCACAAGTCAACTGCAATTCGATACAAGACTAATCTCTACCCTTTCTACTACGTCCCGAGTCCCCTACTTATACCCGCCGTACCCCTGGCGACACCCCACGTGCCTATACATGCCCCGCATCAGGGCCATTACCGAGCCGCTTCTTGCCCCTTTAGCACGTGACATCCTGGCACCTGACACAGCTCCTCCTTTTCCTTTTGTGTCACGGCCCTGGCCTCTCTTCGGTGGAGCTTGGCACCGGACACCCCAGAGTTCGCTTATACTGGCTTCCAGCCAGTTCCTGTATATAAAGCGCTGCTTCCTTCCCTTCTTCTGTCCGTAGCTTGATCTCTTAGTTATAACAATTGATAGTTGTTCACACTTTTGAGTCCTTCCACCTGGATCTACGGATCGAGATCCCTGTTCAGCTTGAGTTGTGACAGTTATAGTACTGAAGGCGCTCAATTGATTGGATTTGCTTTGGAGTGATTTTGGGATTATCAACAACCGCAGCATAATAGTAAGGTATTACATACTCCAAACTATTCATATTCGATGCTCCGAATGACTTGCAGGAGAGCAAGTATGAAGCTTTAAGTTAGTTATATGAATTCCTTTCTTTTTAGAATCACTAGCTTTAATTCTGAACTTGCAAGGTCGAAGCGTACGGCATACAATATCGAAGAGCGTTTTATCTGAATAGGCTGTTTTCTATGATTTAGAAGCGTTTGAAACGTAGAATTTAATAGCTTCTTTTGCTGAAGATATATTAGGGGAAGTAGTGCCTATTTGGAGAGTTATATTGCTCGAAACAACAAAGAATTAACGGCCGAAGAATCAAATATGCAAAAGGATTAAAAATACTTGGGATTATTTGAATTTAAAGTGTTGGTACGGCCCTGAGTCAATGGGGGAGTGAATGGGGGGTGAACAAAAGGGTGTGAATGGGAGGGTGAATGGAGGAGTGAACAAAGGATTCAGTCACATGACCGCCTGTAGCATATAAGAGAACGCATTGTAGTAGTAGTAGCAATCATGAACAATTTACCACATTCTACTTACCAGCAACCACGTATCAAGTACGCGGCATTGCTACAAGTGGAGTAGTACCTCAATTACTTAAGTATAATTATATATATAATAATGTAAATATAACTTCATTTGAACGCAAGAGTCTTCCCTTCATTGCGTCTAGACCAAACAGTGCATAGATGTATTTATCAAGAAGTTTAATCTGTCTACAATTTTGCTTTTGGAATATATTCTTATATATCACTTGCTCGTATTCGATATAACTGTGCCAAAAGACGATTGCAAAACAAAATTTGGCTTACGTGATACTTCATTAGGCCCAGAGCGTCCTCCGAACTGAAGTTTCACATTAATTACATATTTAAATGGAATAAAGCTATCGGTGTGTTGAATCACTTATAGCACAAATGAGAATCCCTAATTTTGAAGGGATAGCCACTCTTTTTGGGATCTGGTAGCCTCCCGCCCTCCGAGCTGCTGGAATCCTAGCGGCGCCAGCATCGGTAGCTGTCAAGAGCATTGTCCCAATTACTACCTGGAGTTCCGTTTGACCCTGGTGGTCTAACTTCATTTCTCAAGTCCGTCCACCCAGGTGTGACCACACCGTCGATTTTTGGCTCTGATTCGCTGCAGGATGTTCCGCTATTTCAGTTCTATATCAGTACATATCCTCCTTATAGATCATTTAAGGGACCCAACTTACGCGTATAAGGTGCAAACAATGTCGGAATCAGGACCAATGCTAGTGATCACATCGTGATATCCAGGCTGGGGGAAGTTATCTTGCTGCAGTCAGCTTTCTATGTCGATTTTAGGAGAGGAACCAAACTTACGGCATGATCCATCGAGAGGTGGAAAGACTTGATCGCAAGGCTGCACGAAGTTCGGCTCCTTGCAAAAGAAGAGGCCTCCAGCTCGCTTTTGGAGAGTTTCGGTCGCCAGACCATTTTCAGCAAGTGGTAGAGCAACACAAAAAGCCGTGGCGGCGCCGCTCAAAACCAAGCTTACTTTGGAAAACAACATTGCGCTAGCCTTTTTATTTCTTTGCTTAGAGTTGAGGAAATTACGCTGCTAGATGCTGGAGTTTGTGTGGATTGATATTGAGCTGGAGAACTGACTTGAGAGTTGCTCTCCTACTTATAGTCGTAGGTAGAGTGCGAGATCCACCAACTCCTCGGCACGACTTACTGTTCTCATGGAAGTTGAACTGTTTGTTACATGATTGCCACGATCAGTCAGGTATACAGCACCCTGACAGCACAACAAGGAGCATACAAATGCTTCTAGGATAGTAAGTAAGCTTATGTTGACAGTACATGCTACTCAATGCAGTGTGAGACATGACTTGATTACTTGATTACTGAGCCTAGTAATCGAAATCAAATCAAATCGAATCAGAGTAATCATGATTACTTTGATTACCGACTGTAACAGCCAGGGTCGGTTAAAGACGGCCATCGTGACAGCCTAACAGCCAGCCGAAGGCTTTTCAGTTGTAGTACTTTCAAGGCTGCAAGCGGCACGCTCCGCCCATGGCCAGCCACAACTCACAGCTACAGCACAGTTAAAGATATAAGGAACAGCTAGAACTCTTTGAACAAAGCAAGCTTGAGTTTTTTCTCCTGTTAGACTTACAAGCATACTTCTGATATCAATCTATCACTATTGCAACTACAGCCCTCGTCAAGTGTTCTCACCTGTTATATTGCAATCCCTCCTTGTCGGGATTTGAGATCCGGGTAGCTGACATGTCCCTGATTAAGTGGGGAACGCTAGCGCGGAAGACTTTTCACACACACACATTTCTACAATTCTGTAATAATTACACACATAGACAACAATAGAGAGCCTGAACGGCATCCCCAATTCCTCCTGCTTATCATTGTGTATTTTCTCGTTCTGTCAAAAGGACCTGATGCTGGGCATGTATAGGCACGTGGGGAGTCTCCAGGGGTACGGAGGGTATAAGTAGGGGACTCGGGACGTAGTAGAAAGGGTAGAGATTAGTCTTGTATCGAATTGCAATTGACTTGTGCCACACTACTCCAGCACCTTATATAAACCCAGTTAAATAAATAAAAATCAACCTTAGTATAGGAAGTAGGGGTTTACGGATCCTGTCGGAATTGGCTTACGTAATAGGCCAAGAAACTAGAAATCTCTTACATGTCTACAACGTAGATACAGATCATACAATACAAGCACACAACAACCCGTATTCTATCGACGTGATACCACTATTAATCTTATATTTCTGACAGATCCATACGACCCACCAGGTCACGTGGTCCGCACAACCCCCATTTGTAGAATCTAGAGTAGAACCTAATACAGCAACAATTACCATATCCATCAAGAGCAAGAGCACGGCCTATGAGCTGTGCCTTTTGCCCCGTGGAAGGTAAGGAAGGGATACCAACACTTAGGCAATAGCGTTGCAAGACGGTAGTTGCTATAAGGAATTTGTGATATCAATAGTAATCTATTATATAAATAAAAGTATACTAAATACATATAATTAATTTCTTGATCTGGGTAGTTTTTTCCTGCTAATACAATTTATTGGGTTTCGGAGTAAAATCAAATTTATTTCTTGAAGGTATTAGTCCCTAAACTACGTTAGAAAACGATAATTAGGATAACGGTCAAATGCGGCCTCACTACCTACAGCGTGTCCGAAGGTACTACAGATGCGGGGGTCATCTCTGGCAATTTCTGATCACTAAACATCCCGTACTCGGTCTACTTACAACATATGGAGCTATATCTGACTACTCTTTGTTAAATGATAGGTGTTTAGTGTGCCGTCAAATGTTTTTGCTTTGCTATGACTACCTCTAATCAAGCGATCAAAGATCCCTTGTCAGCTGCATAGCAAAAATGTTGTTAGGGATTACGGTTCTACAACACGAAATAGGTTATGGGTATTGTAAAGCAACGCCCGTTTTGGCCTGCTCGTATTCAGATCCTAACCCTCTGCGTCAAAAGTGGAATGCTGCCTGAGGACTGCTGAAACATAAGTTATTCAACTAGCCTATTTGTGCAGTTCTATGTCATCCTTAGGTCGTGTTATGTCAGAAGTATAATATAACAAAATTACACACTAGTTTGATGAGATCGGAAAAGTACTAAGCTACAAAATCTGGCTATTCCGTCGGAGAACTTTTACGATATGGACGAGAACAGAAGTCATTTGATGCATGCTTAGCTTCGTCAGCTTACGAATAAGCTCGAGAAGTGCTTTGTTCACAACAGTTATGAATGTTGGTGTTTTTGTGCTAAAGTTGGCAGTTGATGCAAAAGTCTAGCTTCTCGCCGTTGCAGCAGACTCGAACTGTGGGCAAATGTTTCATTTACGGCTTGAAATTCTTTAAAATTCATCAAAAGCGCAGTTGTTGCTCAGGAAATTCTGGTCACGTGTGCTCGCGCGGTCCCCGGGCTGGCGCCTCCGTATTTGCATTTTATAGGATCGTTGTTTTTGTCCTTTTCTCGATGTCGTAGGTCGTTGATACGTGCTGGCTTTGTCGACTTGTTGGGTTTTATACCAAATATAAGAGGTAAGCCTTTTATTCATTATATTCTCATCAACCAAAACATAGGTCTTGAGGCTGATCTCACTTTCCTTTCTTGAGCGACTCCTGCCAACCTAACTTGCTAAGTAAACTTAGATAAACGGCATTGAGACAAGGCAAAATCTTCGTTTCAGCACTAAAAAGGTACAAAGGGTTTATGATCTTCTCAAGTCTTCCATTAGAATGCCGTTTTTCTCTCTGGGTATATTTCATCTTTGCCTTCACTCGTGTTGGAGTGCAGTCATTTCTGATGGCGCTACTTAAAATTCCCGTTATAGGCGTAGGTGTCGCTATTGCTCTACTCTCTACTAATGGCTCTCTAGAGGTCGCTGTACCTACTTCCGAGCAGGGACTGCAGATGAAAAGGTTCCTTCATTTTAGTCCCGGATTTTTCGGCTTCATCTATTACTCAAATTACTTCTTCCCTCAATGTCTTCATTCGATGGCCGTATGGAGCCGTATTTGGTCGGCTACAATGGTGTTAGTGAGCGCAGGAGTGCCTCGACAGTGACATAACCTTCTAGCATTATGCGCCGGAGGTGACCTGCAAAAGCCCCTGAAGGATCGTTGTTCCCCTATTATTAGCAACATGGCGTAACATTGGACTTCAGCCTTGTTGGGCAAAGTATCTTTTTTTCGTACCGCATATCATCGCTCCGTCTCCAATCGATAGGCGAAATGCGATCAGGGATCGGATTAGGTGTCGCAACCGTCGAGTCAATTGGTGGCCATTTGTATGTACGTATTCTGGGGTATCCGCGCGACATCATAAAACTGGAGCCTTCTTTGCTTATTTATTCGTTTCTTTTCGACATTGCGATTGAGGATTTTGAAATCACCATTGACCTGCGCCTGGAAGCCTGCAATGGCAGTCTCTTGCCTCTCCTTCACTCCTGATTTCCCTGCTACTGGCCGACTTCCAGACACCAGTCTCCGCCACCGATTCCTCTGACCTCTGCACATACGATCTGCAGTACAGCGCATTCAAGCCTTGGTTCAGGTTGGCCCAATGTCACAAGTGGCCCCGGCGATAATGTGGGCAATTTGGCTTGTTCGTGGTACGCCGATTGTGTCTTCAACCTCTCTCCTTCGACGCGCAATCAATAGTATTCCGCTATAGCAATCCTCATGGGTTTGATACCAGTGATCCTGAAAGACATAGCTTGGCCCCATCGACGTGTTATACTCGTTCCCAGTCACAAACATTGGATGATTGAGATTCTTGTGCGCGCACTCGGCCTGAACCCCGTCATCCCGGATGATGTAGAGGACATTAAAGTGGGAAAGCTATTCAACAACCGTTGGGTATCAAGAGCGGTGATGGTTGTGCTAGTGATCTTCCTGGTATTGTTGTATGGTTTGCTGGTGGTTCTGGAGCTTTACTCTAAGCGTTCTTCCCTCGGGTGTCTGGTGCCTGCATTTGTTGCAATTTGGTTCGCGCTTGCTATTGCACCTTCGGCACTTGAAGTTGAGTTTGTAAGATTCCAGAAATGAAACGACCCTCCCGCGGAATCTAGACGTGGAGAAGGTCTAAGCGGTCCGGGTGAAAGGAAGACAACGTCCAAAGTTGTTGTGTCTGAAAGCATTCCTGGTGATGACCAGCACTGGCTTGTACAGTTTTTGCTGGGGTTTGTATTATTCGGCTGGAAGCGTTGATCTATAGCAGTATAACGCTTGTCACAGTTGTCGAGTTGTTCAGTTGGATGGTGGTAGCAGGGGTTGCTACTGCTGCTTCCAAGATGTTGGGATATAAGCTGTGCGGACACTGGAGTATAGGTTGAGGGGATGATTTCCGGCTACTCTTGCCCCTCCATGAAGGGCATTTGGCAATATTTGAATTCTAGAGAACCATTTCTAGCTGATTATGACAGAATATTTAAGGTGTAAGGACAAAGAGAATAGAAGAGGACAAATAACTAGTTTACATCGAGACTGGTATGTTCTGCCGAATCGCATAGTTCGAAACTTTCTAATTGCTGTTCCTGCAATCCAAGTTTGCGTTTAGATCACAGCTCTCGCGAGTGCAATGTTCAAATCATTTACGTTGAATGTCGGAACCATATAGTCACAACGTGTCCCTTGTACGATTTCTTCGAATCTGTATTAGCCAGCGTTTGGTGCAGCTGAGGAAAATAGTACTCACCGTGTATCAGAGTCGATATATGGACATTCACGGACATAAATGATCTTCCGTAGCCTCGGCTCCTATATGTAGGATCCATGGCGCAATTCCGGAATTCATTCGCATCTTGGGCAGCTCCAGTGAAATGCTGGTACGTAGTGTTGGATAGCCATGCCATCTGGTGCGACGGCTGTTGATGTTGTGGCTCCGCAAAACCGTCGTCGCAAAGCGTAGTGAGCTCTGTTGCAGGAAGGTCTTGCACATCGGCCCATATGTTTGGCAAACACTCCGGGTTTATTTCTCCTTTGACAATGTCCAGTGACGAATCAATGTCCATACCTATCGAGCGAAAGTGGCTGGCAACATCAGAGGCGTTCAACCATACAAAAGATTCTTCTCCTGGCCATATTTTTTCCAAATCGCTCTCAGGAGGCGGTAGAAGGCATTCATTGAAGTTTTCGTCTAAGATTCTACTCAAGCGTGCTCTATAGCTTTCTCGGGTAGAGAAATCAAGGACACGGCTGAACACTTGGTAGAAGAGTTGCGAGCTGTCCTCGGCAGTGCATACAAGTCGTAGACCAGCCCGGATTGCTTCCATGTGCAGCTTTTGCGCAAAAGTGAGCTTGAACAAGTTCATAGGTCTCGGAGGTTGCGGTTCGTAGTTGAATGTGTCGTTGCGGGGCGACAAATATTTGAAGGGAAAGCTCTGAATGTCTGTTGGCCCACTAGGTGCTTCGGATATAGCATTGTTTCGCACAGACTCGTTGACCATTTCTAGTTCAGGAGCTGCCGTGTTATGTAATCTCCTGAATGTGGTATATAAGTCCTGGCTCATCATGCTAGTTGAGTTCTTTCCAGTGCCGGATATGGTAATGGTAGATTCATTCACAGACAAAGCATCTTGACTGCCTTCTGGAATAGGCGACTCCGTTGTCGCTGATCCAGAGCTGTCATCGCCGGCAGTTGAAATGTCTTCAGTAAGAACATGAGATGCTCGAACAACGGTGATGAAGTGCTCAATCGTTCTCTGTAGTGATTTTGTCACCTGTGGATCTTGCTCCAGCACCTCAGATGCAATCAAGTCATCAGCAAAATCTAGGAAGCGTGCATTCAACTTCTCAATTGTCTTATGCAAGTCGGTGTTCTGTGCATTCAGCGATGCTATTGTGTCTTTGTTCCGCTGTCTAAAGGCTCTTTGAGCAAGACAAGTTTGAGTTCGTCTCCGCTGGGTAAATTATCAGCATTACATGTCGTCATATCAGATACCGCCAACTTACTCTAGCTGCAGCCTCATCTAACTCCGAAACCTTGCGTTTTGGCTTGTGCATCCCAAGCTGCTTCTTTTCCGCGCGAGAACCCATTCTTGAGAAGCCATAGACACCAGCCTCATCTAATCCGAATGTAGAATCTGTTCAACAGGCAAGTGGACTGAGGAAATAATCCCCAGATGACTTAGTAATGACCCCATTTTCGCGTAACGAATTACAAAGCCGGATACTTGAAATGATTACTGATCGGAGACAAAGGCCCAGCGGTCATCGGACCGTAAGCCTCCCTGTGAAACATCTCCGCCATAATATTATTTGGTCAGGCTCAAGCTGTGCCAAGGCCTAGGTCCAATTGCAAGTACGGCGTTACTAAGGCCCCCGAAAGGCTTTAGGTCTGATCGGCTGATTGCCGAATAGGAGCACATATCCGCCAGATCTTGACTTTCTTCGTCTAATGCAATAGACTCCTCCGTATCTCTCACAAATTAAATATTGCAATGTCTTACCCTATGAATATGCCTTACTAGTACTCCCGTCCTGGCCCTCGTGGGCGTCGGCGGCGGGGAGTGCTACTAAGGCATATTCATGGGGACGTCGAGGCAATTGAGGATGATCTCAAATTGAATCCGAAGGCGAGACTCAAGGCTGCTCACTAACATAATCAATCTTAGAAATGTAAAGTTGAAACGCGAGAGACTATCCAAGGACCATAAAAGACGGTTCTTCAGTCTTCATATTCAAACGTGAAAATTCACTCTGCCTATACTTATTCACCAGTCAGTATCGTCTCATTTTTCGCCGCACACCGGTCCGTCAAACTTAGAGATGGAAAAGTCCCCTGAATCGCCGGATGGTTCATCAAGCGAGGCGGGAGCAAATGTCATGGAATCTGGCACTACTGACAGCCCCTCTTTCGTCCACCCAAGACAGGATTTTCCAGCTTGGAAATGGATCCTCATATGCGTTGCACTATATCTGGGAGCTCTTCTCTACGGTATGCCGCTCCTCCACTGAACCAGATCTTCTAGCTAAATTCGCAAAAGGCCTTGACACGACAGTTGCCGCTGATGTCCAAGCCCAAGTCTATGAAGACTTGGGACACATTGAGAACTTGCAATGGGTTGGCCTAGGGTTCCCAATGGCATCGGCTGCAATGATCCTGACCTTTACTCGTGGATACGGGCTATTCGATGCGAAAGTCCTAATTATATCAAGCTTTTTCGTGTTCGAGATTGGCAGTGCCGTTTGCGGTGCCGCACCCACATCTATTGCCTTGGTTGTGGGTCGAGTGGTCGCGGGCGTTGGTGGATCAGGAATGTATTTAGGGCAAGTGATTGTGGCCAAACCTGGTCAAATAAGGTCAGATAACTAACGGCTTACAGGGCTCTGACTTACATATATGGGTTCACGACAAGATTAGAACGCCCATTGTATAACGCTTTGATTGGGCTCAGCTGGGGGATGGGGTCAATTCTTGGGCCCATAGTTGGTGGCTCATTTTCGGTGAGCAGCGCAACTTGGCGTTGGGTACGAGACTGAATCCGTTCCCTGAGTTGAAGTTTATACTGACCTAACATCACACAGGCCTTTTATATCAACCTTCCACTTGCAGCCATTCTCTTACCGATTTATGTCTTTGCCTTTCCACCGCGCAACCCTCGACTCGATCTTACAAACAAAGAAAAGCTCGCTAGCATCGATTGGGTCGGGGCAATATTGAACACCGCTACTTTCGTTCTTTTTATCGTTGTGGTCTGTTTCAGCGGGTCGACATACGCCTGGGCAATCCATTGCGCTCTGGATTATGTTCGGGGCTTGTCTAATCGCGTTCATCCTACAACAAGCCTTCTCCATCTTTACAACCGAGGAAAACAGAATATTTCCTGTTCAATTCCTGAAGTCGCGTACACTCGTCTTGCTATGTAAGTAGGAGCCCAGCATTTCCCATTCCAGACGATTGGTGAGCAACCCTTGCTTGTGTTCAAGACAAGGTGTCTAGGAATCAAAGCATTCAATTGTTCACAGAAAATGTCTTACCTTCAAACCTTAAACCATCCCCAATCAGGCATTTACTGATTCTCTCGTCTTCTATAGTCGTTGCTACCGGTGGCGGAGGTGCAGCACAAGGCATCACGCTTTACTACACGCCGCTTTTCTTCCAATTCACGAAAGGCGATTCCGCTTTACGTGCGGCCGTCCGCCTCCTCCCTTTCATTTGCTTTTTCATCTTCTTTGTGATGATTGCAGGTGCCTCGCTTCCTGTCATCGGCAGATACAATCTATATTATCTCATTGGCGGCGGTCTCATTGTGACCGGAGGTTCTTTGTTATACACAATCGACACAACTATACCCAATAGTCGTATCTATGGATATGAGATTTTGGTAGCGGCAGGGGGTGGTTTATGTTGGCAGAACGCGTACGCGGTTGCTGTCGTCAATGTCTCCCCGAAGGATTCATCAAAAGCCCTCGGCTTTATAAACCTTGCTCAATTGGGTAGCATATCAATTTCCCTTGCAATCGCGGCGTCGCTCTTTCAGAATCTCGGATTTCTCGAACTTCAGAAAGCATTTGCGGATTATCCTTACCCTGACGATTATATAAGATCTGCTTTGGCGGGACGCATATCTCCAGTATTCTCCTCGACAGATGAAACAGTCATCAGTATAGCCATCGTAGCTGTTGCGAAAACCATTCGAAAGATGTTTGCGCCGGTTATTGCAGGCGGAGCCTTAACTTTAGTAGGCTCACTGCTGATGAGGTTTGAGAAATTGAACCTGGGTATTGCTGCTCCTGGCTAAGAGGGAACGAGGAGACATGAAGTAAGGTGAGTTGTCACGTAGAGTTTTAAGGTAATGACCTCCACGCTGGCTTTGTATGGAGAGCATTTCCGAAGACTTCCATTGACGAGACGCTGGAAAATCAATTTTGAGAGATTATGATTGTTGTTTCGAGATGAGTATTGAGAGTGTTGTGGCGGCTTAGTGGCTCAGTTAGCTTTTTGTTATGTTGAGGAAGGGATCATGAGCTTGCTATTCATGTAGACATTTCACGCCCTATAATTTAGATATTATATAGAGAAATGTCACCTTTGTATAATTTCCTTCTGACTCCACACGAGGCTCCAACTGCGTTTCATTGGTGGCCGGGATGGCAGAGGATCGAGGTCGAGGAGCGGTACTTTGATGTACAGTACTGGCATGTAATATTTTTCTCATTTCAACCCCAAACAAGACAAAGTGATGTACCGGTATTTATCAATCCCAGAATAAGTGTGAGGAGATTCAAGCGTAATGGGATCGATCGGAGGATCTGACGATGATCGCACGTGACCGGCTCGGTACTTCGCGCTAGTTCTGGACCATTCAAAACCTGCGCCTTGACAGAACGAGAAAATACTCAATGATAAGCAGGAGGAATTGGGGATGCCTTCAGGCTCTCTATTGTTGTCTATATGTGTAATCAGAATTGTAGAACTGTGTGTGTGTGAAAAGTCTTCCGCGCTAGCGTTCCCCACTTAGTCAGGGACATGTCAGCTACCTAGATTCTCAAATCCTAACACGCCTGGCAGACTTAGGAGAAAATTCTTCCCATTTCCCAGCCACCGCTGACTCCTGCCGCCTGAGGCTTTAATTAATACGGTATAATTTAGGCTAATGAGCGCTAAGCACTAAACTAAAATATTTGGCGTTATGTATCAGCCTCTTGAACGGCGAAACTCCCGGACACCTTCATTTTCCTCTTTGAATGTCATCAAAACTTGAAGCTATTTTCTTTCTTTATAGAACTTCCCCTGAGTGCTCCGAACTTTGAAGAGACTCTAATAGTCGCGATGAAACAGGGGAGAACAGATGATGTGGCGATTAATGGCGTTAACGAAAGGATTAACAGCATGATCAACCGTAATAATTTTCTTATTACAGACTTGATTCCTAAGAGAGAAATAGCCAAGCAAACAATTATATATTGATAATAATTTTATAAACTTGCGAGGAAAAGACTTGAGCCGTCTAAACTATAGATTCGTCCCGTCACAGGGTGCGTCTCTTGACACAGGGACGGACGTTAGTCACGGTTCCTCAGGAGATCTTAAGTATGACTTCCACAGATCATTTCGGTTCGAAATATGAAGGGAATCCATCATCTATGGTCCTGCGCAGGGCGACTCTCAGATTGTACCCGCAGTACGGCTATCTTCGGAGACCGATCTAGGTCATTGTGCGAAAACAGGAACTTCTGATAGAGGTGCTTATTTGGCACATTTACGCGGTTTATCTTCTATCCGCATCATCCAATCTCAAGTACCTACTGCGGCAATGGAGTGACCATCCATTCGGATACAAATGGTATCATCAATGCAAAGTCCATCATGTTCAGGAACAGAACCTCTAGATCTAAAGAGGTACAGAGTCTAGGGTAAATACGAGGCGAGCCGCACATGGGATACCCTGGCTGGTTTCGTGCGTGCAGCTAGGTAACTCACGGAGTTTTTGGCAACCGAGAATTCTCGAGGCAAACCTCGAGTTTGCCGTGTCAACACTCTAGTAAATTGCTTCTGCTTCCCCTCATCTGCAATGAATACCACTAGAAGGTTCGAGGAATAGTGTCCTTCTGGCTTTTGTAGTGGCTTTAAAGTGGTCATATAACTTGCGAGATCAAGAAATGAGAGTTTGCAAAGGTAATGCCCATTCCATACTTTCGTCTCGGCAAGATCTTCACTTCTCCGATACGTATAAGTTTAAGTCTGTACAAAATTCCTACTTGTTGTACTAAATTTACTCCTGAGAACTCGCCTTCAATAGATCATTAAGATTGATCACCGTAGCCGAGAATGGTGTATGAAGGCCTTTCCCAAAGTCATCGAACGTCTCGCCGCCGTAAATCATCAAGTGGCCAGGTCTCTTCTTGAAGATCTGGATAGCACGGCTATACACCGCCCCCGCGGGCGTAGCATGCATCTCCCACTTACCAAGGTCGCCCCCGTGTCGATTAGTATACACCTGTCGGTTATCGGCATCTGAGACCACGATCGTGCCCATGGGACCGCCCACGGGGCTCCAAACCACATAAGGGCTGGCGTTCGGCGCGAACTCGCCATTGATAACAATGGGTCGCCCAACCTCCTTGCGGAAATCGAGCGGCGAGTTCGCCATCACGTAGTACACAGGATAATAGGAGCCGTGCGAGGACGAATTGCCAACCGGTAGCTCGTGAACAAGGATCCATTTCTTGAGTGGTGGAATATAGTCAATCACAGTCATACCGGGGCGCGCCCGATATTCGGCATATGCTACATCGTTGACGATGGATCCCCAATTCTTGAGGTCCGAAGAGGCATGGTGTGCGAGTTTCTGGCCGTGTAAGGGATCACGTTGGTCCGAGAAATAGCAGACAACCTGCTTGTTATAGACTCTGGATTTAAATTTGTAAGCGAAGGCATGTCGAAAAGAACCTAGGTCGCAGCAGATACTGAGATTACGGCGACTTACAAGAGGTAGGGCTCCCAGACGGGATCAGCACCATTGATAGTGTTCGGTCGTCCACCCTGCACAATGTGGCTCACGAACTCCCATGTACGAGCTCGATCTCTGCTTGCGTAGAGATCGATCCGGGTCCCGTTGTTACTCCAGCTGTTTCCGCTGCCCAGGATGGTTCCCGCTTCGAAGCCACCAAGCGGCACCGTCAATTCAACGAGCGCAGGCTGTGCACTCATGCCCCAGCTGTTGACCTGATCGGTGAGGTTAGAGATGTACTTCCAGCTGGCGCCACCGTCTATGCTTTCCAGTATGGGGAAATATCCCGGTGAGTGACCCGTGAGGGATGCCGTAGCGATGATAGTTCCATCCTCTAGCTCCGTGTAACGCGGATACGTGATGCTCTCACTGCCTGTAGTCTGGTAAATGGTGTTGTTGGTGAAGAAACCCCAGGGAGTCGGCTTATGCCCATGTGATAGTAGTGGTGCAGGTGGGAGAGCAAGCGTGCTATACGAAAGCAGCGTAGTGACGAGTAAAGAAGAGAGAAACATTTTCAATGATCCAGGATGCGAAAGTTATTCACAAACGCTCGTGTGCTCGAGACTTGATCGCAACGAAGCCATTGCAAACACGATCTTTAAGTACGCCAACGACAGCCTTTCATTAGTCAGGAAATTAAAAATAAACTAAATGATTAAATACACGAAGCTATCAAAGAAACCAATAGGGTCAATCAGTGACATAATTGAGGTCATCTTTATCCGAGATTTCGAAGCTCCTCACAATTTGAACCGGGGGTGACAACAATACCCTATGCTAGGCTTAGAAATAGCCGCGTGGATTTATTTAGGCTGTGATCTGACTTGCAAAGTACACTCGGATAAACTACTAGCGCCTCATTAGCTCTAATTTCAACCTTTTTGTATCACTCTTTGTGATACTTCTTCGTATTGATGACTTGCAACCGCTTAAGTCGGTTACCCACAGGGCACGTAGCACCGCGATCTCAGCGCAGTACTATATATGCTCGTTGCAGGTGGTTGACTTGTTCTTTATTGTTCTAAGTTCTATCATTATTATTATTATTATTATTATTATTTTGTTTGTTTGTGTTGGTATGGTCCTGAGTCAATGGGGGAGCGAATGGGGGGGTGAACAAAGGGGTGTGAATGGGAGGGTGAATGGGGGGGTGAACAAAGGATTCAGTCACATGACCACCTGTAGCATATAAGAGAACGCATTGTAGTAGTAGTAGCAATCATGAACAATTTACCACATTCTACTTACCAGCAACCACGTATCAAGTACGCGGTGTTGCTGCAAGTGGAGTGGTACCTCAATATAAGTTCCTCAGAGACTCACAGGTTCGTCATGATATTTGCCGTGGAGCGGACAGCGCGCATCTCGAAAAGGAAGTAGTGCATATGGACACCTATGTTGAACGGGCCAGGTCTAAGGATCATGCCTAGCCTATTGGGGATGTTGTAGGTATATTTGCACAAGATGCATACGTACTTTTGCCTCCGATGGTGAATCTACTGACGTGTGCGTTACTTATGTGATACTCACGTGTGAGTATCACACCTCTATAAGCAGAGGGATTCTCTCCTGTAGTTTAGGCCCTACAACCTTCAGCAATTGACTTGTTTACCCTATAGGCCCGTGACTCTATTCTTCTATTTCAACACCAGGAGTCTATAGAGCGTGTAATATCAAGTCCAACATACTGTGCAAGTGTGACCCGAGAACTCCGCAGCAGGCTTCAGCCAGATCTTTCTCGCTTCCTTCAACGTCTTAGACTTCTTCTCCCGTAGGACATCCGCGACCTCGGCTTCGTCATCTTCATTCACGTCTTGATACTCGAGCCTAAAGTCCTAGAATGGGCGAGGCACGCAAACAAACTTGATAAAACATTTTGGTATTCTAGATGTCGTAGCAGCGGGCGTGTTAAAGACATCAAGGACTTTGGCAGATGTGATTGGCCTTGTATGTAGTTGTTCAAATAGAAAGAGAGCCACGGAGCCTTCAGAGAGTATGGGGTAAACAAGTGTCAATTGCTGAAGGTTGTAGAACCTGAACTACAGGAGATAATCCCTTTACTTATAGAGGTGCGATACTCACATGTCATCACACTGATACCTACTGTTGCCTACCGTTGCCTACAGGCGCCTACCGGTGCCTACCGGTGCGTACAATAGACTAGGTATGATCCTTAGACCTAGCCTGTTCAACAGTAGTGAAGCTGCGTTCGCGTCCGTTGCGGCAAAGCTTCGTTTCACTCGAGGCATATTTGAACTACCGCCGCACACCGTCCAGACGTACATGGAGAATATTAAATCTCCACAAAACCTTTGAGGTGTGAGGGCATTATTAAGGTGCTACAGCAGCTATGGTCTATACTCACAATTATATTTAACGTACTTAGTCACTTAGCTAGCCATGTCATCATCCTGGCACAATCCCTGCAACCACCACTTTTTTTCAATTTTGATTTGCAGTTGTATCACAACTACTTAAAATATCAATTTACGGGTTG
This sequence comes from Bisporella sp. PMI_857, assembly GCA_021307315.1. Taxonomy (NCBI): domain Eukaryota; kingdom Fungi; phylum Ascomycota; class Leotiomycetes; order Helotiales; family Helotiaceae; genus Bisporella; species Bisporella sp. PMI_857. Next base: position 52,948 of record JAJSPD010000072.1, read on the forward strand.
AAATAATTGATTAACTGACAGTCAGGGCATGTACGAGCAGTGTGCTCTAGCGATTTACATATACTACACTTCGCTGAAGCACGTGTACGTACTGAAGCTAGGTTTTGATCATCTACTTGATTTACAATTTCAATATCAGCTGTAGCTTGATTCAACCCTTTTTGAACCTCTGAAACCCGTAAAACGCCTCTTTTGCGTACGAATGATTTCTTTACAGCCCTTTTTTTCTTGACTTTTTCATTTGCGGCTCGGAATTGTCGATTCTCAGCCGCAAGAAGAGTTAGGTTGTACATAGCTAATTGGCACCTTTTGATAAGTCGATTTACAGCCTGAACCGTAGGACTAGGTGGGCTTTGCGTACGATACCGAATCGATTTTTGAACAATTTCAGTCTGCAATCGTAATTCAGCGATATTGTGAAGTGTTTCAGACACCCAGGCTGTAGTAAGCTCCGCTGTGGGTGAAGAAGTCGGCGTACGTAGTCGTACTTGTATATGATCTAATACTTGATCTGGATCAAAAAGAACTAATCCAGTAGCTTTAAATCCACTTTGAATCGTAGTAACAGTAAAAGTTGCTTGTCATACAGATTGATAGAGCTGTAAAAACTTAGTTTTATCAATACAGTTGATGCCGACTAGCATTTGCTGTTTTACGGCTTGTCCGTAAAAACGCTTCAATACCGTGAAGCAGCTAACATCCAAAGGTTGAAGAATATGTGAAGAATGCGCAGTCATACACAATGGAATACTGCAGTGTTCTTTGCAAAATCGATCGAATTGAGCTGTAACATGACTTTCGTGGCCGTCGAGTATCAATAATCGATATGTGCCTATCGTACGATCTCATGTATGCACTTCAAAAACTTCCTGCAGCCAAACAAAGCCTAATTCGTCCGTAGCCCACCCGTTATCGCTAACTCCAAGCAACCGGGTTGTCGGCAGCTTCTGATACTAACTCTATTGATGCATTTGGCCTTTCAGTATAACCAGCGAAAGTAGTACGAAGCCCGTAGATTGGACCGACTCTATTATTACAGTAATCTATTCGCGATTTCCAGGCTGTAAAGATACCGTACGAAAGTTTGTAGCTGTAACTACTTTTGAAGTAGATATTACACTTATTTGAAACCCCGTTTCGTCGAAGTTACAAATGTCATCCTTTACAATTCTATATTTCTCAATTGTATTTTGTACGAGTCGAAACCAGCCTTGAATCACTTTAGGATCTTCGCATTTTGCTCGTTGGCATTTATACTTTCGATTGTACTTCGATTTAAGTTGTGGATGTCGATTTATGAACCGCGAAACCCAGCGTTTGTTTACAGCTGGGTGTGCAGACGCGTTGCGCTTTGCTCGATCCGCAAGCAATAGATTAGCCGCATCACGTACTAATAGTTGCGTTAAAGGTATTCTATGCGTATCCATATCTAATATCCAATTAATAAATATTATTTCCTCCGTTGAAGTAAGTTTGCGGTTGGCAGAAGGAATACTAGGCTTTGCGGGCACTCCTTTCAGTCGAGACGTCATTGTCGATCGTGAAGCGCCGTACGCAGACGCAGCGGCCCGTAAGCTTGAAAATTGGCCCTGTCGATAGGCCTAAATGCCTAAAAGGATTCTCCCTTCTGTATTAGCCATTTGTAAGGTTGGATGTTGAGCAATTGCAAATCAAAATTGAAAAAAAAGTGGTGGTTGCAGAGATTGTGGCCAGGATAATGACACTGCCAGCTAAGTGATCAAGTACTTTACCTGGATCTCAAATCCCAACAACTATACTTTTGCACGAAGTGTTTACAGGGCCGTGCGTTTGCAGCGGAACGTTTTTTGACCCGTAAACTTTTGAACTTTAGACCACTATTGTAACAAACAGAGAGCAGTAGAAGGGATTACAATATAGCAGGTGCGTCTCGGTCATTTGGAACATGCGACTTTCTCATCCTTGAAAAAGCAATTAAACCAACAATCTCCCAATACTTTACGTCTCAGCTGCTGTCACAGAGTAAATCAGAGCTGTAGAATATTCAATCGGGTGGGCGGAGTGATATAATATTATAGTAGAATACATGCTTCGTAAAGAAAATAAGCGAAAACGCCTAAGGTCCATACACTAGAATGCGCGCCGAGCCCACCAGTTGTATGGCGATAGCCAAGCGCACCTTAGCTGTTAGCATTCCTCGTGGCAGCTGTTGTACCACAGTCGTGAGCCAAAACGTGGGTTTTCCCGCCGTCAAGGGATGGCTCAAGCCGAGCCGGCTATTTGTGGAGGAGGAAAAAAACCCGACAAGTTGGCCAGACAGGGAAACCACAATCCACAATTTACACTCCACACTCCATGTCCATGCTGTGCCCCCGCATGTCAGGATTTGAGATCTAGGTAGCTGACATGTCTCTGACTAAGTGGAGAACGCTAGCGCGGAAGACTTTCCACACACACAAATTACTACAGATCTGTATTCTTACACACATAGACAACAATAGAGAGCCTGAACGGCATCCCCAATTCTTCCTGACTATCATTGTGTATTTCTCGTTCTATCACAGCAATTCAAGCAACCAAGACAATGTATGATTATTCAACCTTCCCCTTCTCGAAAGCAATATCTGAATCTCTCAATTGCTCTCTATGCTCCCGAGCCAATACGGGAACCACCCTTCCAGCGGCCAGTCTCCCCCCCAACAACCAATCTCCCCAATCACTAGGCGCGAAATGTAAACCCTTTCACTTCGTTTCAGGGCATTCTACAAGAAGTATCAAATATCTTTTTGTGCTCAGATTTTGATTCGTACCCATTGTTTTCTATGTACTACTGGTATTCATCAGGATTCACCAATCGGCGAAAATTTTCAGGGATCGACTGGAACGACATCGATCCACAGAATAACGCTCAACCTTTTCCTGTTTGTACACTAAAAACCCTGTACTACATCATACGCTTTCAACCAATTCATTAATGTTCATAATCCGCAACAGGAACGCCTGAAATCCTGTCGTCATACGCATTCGACTAAGATTCTGGTGTTCATCACACGCAACAGCAACTCGCGAATACCCGTCATCACACGCTATCAATAGAAGACTTGCTACTTGTCGATTTCTTTTCCCTCTTGGACGTTATGCTAGGTCGATCTGCATTAACATAGTGTTTGATAATTCACGGATGCCTTTGAACCTGGTCGAGCGGCAATCGCTTATCGATTCAGGAAGTTCACAAAGTAATGCAATGAACGACTGATTGATCTCTGAAGTTTTCTACATACAGGAAGCAAGCTCCTCTTATATGCAAGAGGAGTGCGTAAGTCATTACGAATGATGACGACTCAGCCCTTAGGAGCCGCGTAAAGAGAGTAAGTGGCAAACTATAGTTCCTGATTCAACATCGCTTCTCTGGGTCGACAACAAGAAGTTAACGCGGGAACCAAATGTTAGCATTCATTTATATTGGCAAACACATTGAAATTTATCTTACTGTAACGACGCAAGGAATCACGGGCTAGAATAGAGGCATATGGGAGTGCGTACTATAGGCTGATAGTGATTGCCTCATAGGTCTACCTACGAAGGATGCAAAAACATGAGGAACAACTGTAGAGAGTTGGAGCAGGCCCTTTATATAGGCGACTCCGACTCTCCTCCGTATCGGCTCTGAAACCCCTCATACCCTGTTCATCAGCCTCCTGATCCCGTGCCATGGCCTCCGTGTCGCACCTTGGGCATACCGGTTGTTACATACAGTATCTTAGTACGCGAATCTTATCTTTGCTGCAGTTTTGTAGTAAGCGACCGAGCTGGAAGACTATGGAGGAAGATTGAATGCTCTAAGAATGAAATTGAAAGATGCTTGTATATTTATATAACTAGAAGAGAAGTGCGAAGTACTTATACTGAGGTACCACTCCACTTGTAGCAACGCCGCGTACTTGATACGTGGTTGCTGGTAAGTAGAATGTGGTAAAAGTTCATGATTGCTACTACTACTACTACAATGCGTTCTCTTATATGCTACAGGTGGTCATGTGACTGAGTCCTTTGTTCACTCCTCCATTCACCCTCCCATTCACACCCCTTTGTTCACCCCCCTATTCACTCCCCCATTGACTCAGGACCATACCAACATATACTAAGTTACTATTGTTTTTATCCGCTGTCCCAGAAATAGAGTAAAATAGCTTGCACATCATGAGAAAAATCGATGAAAGACTGTCTTTGGAGATTATAAAGAATGCAACCAAATGTGTAGCGATCTTCAATGGCCGAGAAATCTCGTGGGAAAGTTAGATATTGGGGTGACTAGTATGTGATTCGTAAGTCCCACCTATTAAATGACAAGCAACCCGAAAAAAAAAAAAATTAATTTCACCCCGAAGCTCTCCTGTAATGGCGTACGTAGAAACTGGGAAACAGGACGGTACGTCCTATGACTAGCGGATACAGGCATAACCAACGGTGTGTTATGAACGTCTGTAGAGCAAACGTAGGAGGTGTAACTGGCTATGTGTAGGACCTGTCCTAACAAGTGGTCCGGAAAGAACTAACGTCATCCTGATAGACGTGGCCTGCAAAGTTCGGTATGTTCGTATCTGAACACCACACTTTAGGTGTCCAATCATCATCCTTGGTCTCACAGTTTGGGCTGTCATACAACGTGAGGCAGCATCCGTTATTTCCTGCAGCATCGGCATAATAAAAGTGCATAGAGGAGATTTCGTTGTTGAGAGTGCCCAAGCCGAAGCAGTTGGTTCCGGGACGTCCTTCACCGGCCCAAGTGTAAACACCTCCCGCCTCGTCCTGGTTGTAGTTCTTGTGCTGGTAGAAGAACACACGCCAGGCCATAGCCTGGGGGACGAGGGCAAGAAGGGCAATTGCTGAAATAGCGGTAAACTTCATAGTGGATCTTCTATTGCTTTCAATTAGCCCACTCGTGTAGAATACAGCTTGTCTCGAGGCGACACTCACGAGCAAATACAAGGATAGAATAGGTTTCCGAGAAATACAATTTTTTTTTACTATAAGACTGTGTTAGAGTTAGTAGTGCTTAGGAGATTCGACAATTGCTATAAGTTCTTACTCTGCTTTCTTTGCGAAGTGATCTTGTTAGCTGTGCAGAATTAAAATAAAAGAGGACGAGAAAGAGCTACTTATACTTTCTTAAGGAGATTGTATGTAACGATATTGTTTAATACACTACAAATACTAGACCGCAACAGTCTGTTATTCGACATGTGCTTACTCGCTGCTTTCAAATAGCGGTTTAATAGCTTTACCGATCTTCCCGCTTACTTTTTGTCCCCTATTCCGGTAAGTCGCGATATACCAGATCCTTGGCATCAGTGAGAATATTCGCAAACCCTGTTTCCTGCCCCGCTTCCTGCCCCGCTTCCTAGAATGTCTTCAAAGTGTAACCCTAACAATTAATAATTATACTTTAATTAAGCACATATTTTGCTATAGCTAGTTGACAGTTGCAAGAGCTGCACAAGGTAGTATTAGGGAACTACTGACCAATGTAATTTAGAATTCGCTTATTAAAAGTAAGGCTGGAATACGCCATCGGGTCAGCGGCGTCTAAATTCTCCCGAGCGTCAGCATGGGTCAGGCGAGTGAGGGGCACGAAAGATGCCAATGTGGAAGCAGTTTCTAGTCGTCTCCCAAATACCTCATGTCAAGCGATTGCAGCTACCTCCTTTAGCGGTATAGTAAAGAGCGAGGAGATCCCCGTGCATGGATACTTTGAACTAAGGACCATCGCGTTGAAAGTCGTGTACTGTCTCACATTTTCTCAAGAATTGTTTTCGCCTTCCCAAGACTGGAGCTGGAAACGGGATAGCTCCACCAATCGTGAAGAACCTTAATCAGTTGCTCCAATCGCAGATGCCAATCATGTATAAGTGTTAGTACAATTAACTAGAGAGGTCATGTGTTCACGCACTCGAACGAAGGCGCGTCATTATTTTGCTCGGACACTGCGATTGCCGAACGCGGCATAGTTAGGTTCAGCCACAATTGTCTCGCTTCCTCAAACACCATTCCTTAACCTTTCTTCCTCAACCTTCCACTCCTCTGTACAGTTCAACTCCTCAATGTTCATACTGATATTAGATCATGGCAAAGCAACATATACCTGAAATGACAGAAGAACTTCGTGTAGCCATCCGTTATAATACAGTCGATATTCCTAGCTTGTCAAGTAATAGCACAACAGGTCACTAACGACTTCGCTGAATCGAAGCTAGACAGACACTTTAGCTACAAGCAGGATTTCATCCATTGTCCGCCAGATTTCGATACCGAGATTTCGAAATCGGTTTGGATTTTATGTGATTTCAATGTATGCGACCGTCGCCCTAACGTTGACAACATCCCAACACAATTCTAGAAGGTTAATTACGGCGACAACCAATCAGCGTAAGTTATAGCGAGCCTTTTATTTGCTAGCATCTAACACTCTAGACAGAAACTTCAAAGAGCACCGGACGAACGCGAAGCACTTTGTCAATATGTATCCATGGGGAGGAAGGGATGATGAGTGGAAATATCGATCTCGACAACGGGAAGGAACAGCTTAAGGGAAAGGATAAATGATATACATCAAAAGTATTGCCAATGAGCACAATCGTGGAAGCCGGATATGGTTGTATGATGTTTGTTGGTATGCAGCCAAAGTTACGCCAATTATCTCGCGACGCACGGACCACATGGATGTATTGTAGCTCTTGTACGTAGATTAGGAATACCGTGTTAACAGTCACGCTCGTTGTATTATTTTGTACATTATACCGAAATTATATAAGTGTGACGTTCTTCTAGAAACTTCTACGAGCGGCACGAACCTGACTTTTGCTCTACTTTGAGCTGCTGAATCGTGCCCATCCCCATCTCCATCGCCGCAATAAGTAAAGGGTTTGTGCAGCAGAGTACCTACACGTTGATGTAAGTTCTTCCTCACCACAAGATGCGCCTCAATGATAGAAAGAGATACATAGCTCCCTCGATATAGTACAGACAGCCACCATGATTTTCTGCAGTGGCTGGTCACGATCGGCTGGTCTGGCGCAGCTCGTAACGATGTAGGCGGAGGCCAAGCTTGAGCGTTTCTTGGCGATTTGCCAAGGAATTAGCTGGCCTGGGCCAAGATTTTTCTAGCCTGGCCCAACTTGATCACTTCGCAAGCGTGGGCATCTGCCTCGGTTGGGGGTAATTGCCCTCTTTGTCCTCCTCAGTGAGTTAGACGGCATGTCATTTCACTTAAAACACCGCTAATATGAGTAGACAATAATATCAGTCCTCTTGTATGCGACCTTTACCAACTCCCTATGATACAATTTGGGTAACCTTAATCTTAGGATTTAACATTGTTGGACTAGGCGTGGATATGGCATAAGGCAATGTGTCACGGCCCTGGCCCTGTCTCGCTTAGAGCCCCTCGGGGCTCGACCTTTTAGGGCTCGGCCCCAGACACCACAGGCTCGCTTACACTGGCCCCTGGCCAGTCTCCTGTATATAAAGCACTGCTTTCCTTCCTTTCTTCTATCTGTAGCTTATTCTCTTCGTTATAACAATTGATAGTCGTTCAAACCTTTGAGTCCCTCTTCCTGAGATCTACGGATCGAGATCCCTGTTCGCCTTGAGTTGTTACACAATGATCGTTTCTAGAGTCTGGGTCTTTCATTTGAATCTGAGCTTGGACACCCTCGGAAATCTAAAGCTCCTGACTACCGTAATTTTTGAGAAGACACTGCATAGAGTAATATCAAGTCCGAAATAGAGAACTCCCGATAATCGGGCATATTTGAACAAGAGAAGCTTTGTTACGATAATGATCGGATCATGTGACCCACAATCTGCTGCGTAGGGCAACCAAGGTAGAAAGTTATTCCGACTCCGGCAAACCTCGTCTTTCAATCCCAACATTTGATGAGCTGTACTTTTACTCCCTTCCGATCTGAGACGACGTCTCTAACTCATGATTTTGAATTCTTGTTGAAATACAAACTCTTTGATCGTCTTTTGCTTCTTGACAATGCCATACGAGCTCCTTGGCATTGGCGGGTCCTCAATCGTGTCTGCAGCAACCGACGGAAAGACTGTGCTAAAAGGCTATGAGGTTTGGGATGGAGACCAACGTTGTGCATATAGAGAGGAAAATGGATGTGAGAAGCTTCTAGCTAAAGAAGACTGCGTGTATCGGCTACTTGGCGAACATGCTCACATCTTGAAGTGTTACGGGCTTGTCGAGGTTCATCCGAATGTGCATTCATTACGGTTAGAGCGAGCACCGTATGGCAACGTCCGCGAGTTTATCAGAAATAATAGAACTACTCCTTTATCTGAAGATGACCGGCTGAGGATGGCTCTAGGAGTATCGAGCGGAGTGGCACATGTGCACGCGAAGAATGTTATGCACTGCGATATCAGCTGCCGCAATCTATTCTTGTTCCCTGGCTGGTGTGTCAAGGTTGGGGATTTTGGAAGTGCTGTAGTTAATGGAGATCCTTCTGGAACCAATATCGTCGAAGAGATTCGCTATGAATTGCCTCTTCGAGGCAGAGCTTTCGAAGATCGGCCCTTTATCAAACGGGAACTCTTTGCATTAGGATCTGCTATTTACGAGATAATGGCTTGGGAAATGCCATTTAAGGACCTCGATACGGACGATATTGAGAAGAAGTATGCCGCAGAGGAATTTCCTGATGTAACTGTAACGACGCAAGGAATCACGGGCTAGAATAGAGGCATATGGGAGTGCGTACAATAGGCTGACAGTGATTGCCTTATAGGTCTACCTACGAAGGATACAAAAATATGAGGAACAACTGCAGAGAGTTGGAGCAGGCCCTTTATATAGGCGACTCCGACTCTCCTCCGTATCGGCTCTGAAACCCCTCATACCCTGTTCATCAGCCTCCTGATCCCGTGCCATGACCTCCGTGTCGCACTTTGGGCATACCGGTTGTTACAACTTTGAGGCCACTTTTAATCACTATTAGACATTATAGCTTAGAAAATATGTTTGCATCGTCGCTGCTACACCCGTTTTACATATCGTTTCTTTTCATGACATACAAGGGATCCTTTGTCATAGCTCTACCACTGCACTTATGCTGCCCCTATTTGTGCGAAGGAGTTCCATGGCAGCACTAAACCCTTCTTATAATATAGAAAATTGGTATCAGCCCGATGGTTGCGCTGGCGTGTAAATTAATATAACATCGTCATGCTCTTCGATACCTCGCATCGAAGCGAGAGCCAGGTCTAGTTAGCGCAGAATCACCCCGCACGTCCCTGATTAGAAAGCTTGCTTTCTTCTAAAGTCAGGACCCAGTGTGGGTAACGCAATCGAATATTTTGATAAGACACGCAACTAATAATAACGAGAGAACACGCTTTTTCAAGGATAAAGATTGCTCAAAATCGAATCTCGATGGGGCATCCTCATGTCAGGTGCCAGGGTGTCATGTGCTAAAGGAGCAAGGAGCGGCTCGGTAAGAGCCATGATGCTGGGCATGTATGGGCACGTGGGGAGCCGCCAGGGGTACGGAGGGTATAAGTAGGGGACTCGGGACGTAGTAGAGAGGGTAGAGATTAGTCTTGTATCAGAATTGCAGTTGACTTATGCCACACTACTCCAGCACCTTACACCTCAGATCGAAATCTCCTCTATCACAAGACTAGCCGCATAGCATCATGGTTGGGGAATCGGCGCAACAGTCTAGGAACGATTTCTTTCCACATGAAGGACGGACTCGCAGGTATTTTCAAGAGGAACCGTCGCTTTCTACTTGTTGGTATAAAGTCATGTGAACGGCCCATGACGCACAGGCCATCACCTGAATGTATTTAAGTTCTCGCTCGTAGGACGTAACTTAGAAAAAAAAGAACAAGTCAACCACCTACAACGAGCATATATAGCACTGCGCTGAGATCACGGTGCTACGTGCCCCGTGGGTAACCGACTTAAGCTATTGCAAGTTATCAATACGAAGAAGGTATCACAGAGAGTGATACCAACACTACTGTATTACTGAGTATAGCCGAGCTTTACCTGCCTTATCATGCCATCAACAGCATAATCTGTTACTTGCCAAGCTTTCTATGCGCTATTATTACACGTCGAAGAATGCCAGAGATATAGTCAATTAAGCTAACATACTGATTAGAACTCAGTGCTTCTAAGATGGAAAATGTTAAAACTGCTACAATAAGTTTTGGATATCCGACGCTTCGCTTTGTCGAGGTAAAGACGTTAGTTTCGCAGAAGACTAGCAAGTCTTAGAAGTTTGAAGCAATAGAAGTCTCAATTGATTTCTGATAGTGATAATGGAATTGTAATGACAGCATTGTGATAACAGAATCGCAGTAACAGAATTATAATGACAGGTCCGAGATAATCCCACGCAACAACTGACTCCCAATGATTATCTGCACGTCCACAAACCATAGCAGCGTCAAAGAAGACCAAGCCCTAGCTTGATGTCTAAGAAACTTCCATACCGCATAAGTTGAGTATGCAGTGCGCTGTGTAAAAATCGTCCACAACTTGTAACTCGTTGGTCATATATCATCATCAGCTCCGAATACCTCAAGTCAAGCATCACCATTGCTCCAGACAAAAGATTTTCTAATATCTGCATGGCAATATAGTAAAGATCTGATCATGTCAGTGCTTGCTATTTGGAGATGAGACTGTGGGGTCATGAACATAGACATCATGGATAACTGGTTTTCACGAAGCCGAGAGAGAATAGTAGGTACTCACAAGTAAGTTTCTGAGATCACCAGCAGCCCCTACAAGCGCTCAAATGTATCAAATTCTGTAGGAATCTCCTCTTCCCCAATCGCAAGCTTGATCAGCTCTTCATGTTTGACCGTTGACATGGTAGTAATATCGAAAGTTCGATTTCCAACGATCAGACTGTCTGGCTCAACACTTCTCTCGCACTTGAGTATTTGTCCGGTTGTTGTATCGATCACTACAGAGAGATTGAGAGTCAGTTCTGCATCGTAGTGATATGCCATCGAGTGACTAATCTTGATACATGATCCGGCATGATTTGAAACACAGGCTTAAGGAAGACTTTGCTCTTGGAAAACTCACTCTGTCTAGATAAGCCACTTTGTCTAGCTGCACCTAGGCGACAACCGCCACACCACGAATGTCCGTCCAAGGCCCTGCCAGCACTGCCAAGATTCATGCAGTTTGGGTTCCTGCCCGAACGCCAATCGATCAGGAAATCACACCATGTTCCCACATTATCATCTCTCTCCCAACTACACTCATAACGGTGTTAGAACCATGTCAACAGGATCGGACCCTCGGGGTCAAATAGAAGAGGTAATAGAATACGTGGAGTAACTCACACACTGTGAATACTGACGTCTGGGCAGTTGTAGCAACTGAACGCCCTATATCGAGCTGGTTGCGTAACAAACCGGCAACAGGTGTTTTGTGCTATGTTGCTACATTGGTGGTAATTCGAGCCTTGACAACTATAATTGGCGAGATATTGTCGAAGGTCGACCGCAGCAGTACCCGCAGGCATGAAACTAAGCATTGCAATGACAGAGAGAATGTAAAATATAATTCCTGCCATTGTGATGGATGAGCAGGCAGTATCAAGCGAAGTTCAAAAATAGTGTTCTTGGTTCTTTGCAGGTAGCTCTCGAATGTTAGCCTGTAGCAATGTATGGAAAATGATGGGGTATGAGGAACATCCAAAAATGATCGAGGCAGGCTTATATAGGAATCTCACGACCGGACACCAGCTCCCATCTCTCCTGGAGACAATTATCGCAGCTCAGCTGTGCTACGTACATATCTATGCCGAGGCTAGAACTCAAGCACATTCTCACATAAGCTGCTTGGTTGTGGAGAATGACGACTGCCAAGTACAACCAGAGTGGTTTTAAAGCTGTGAGTTGCTAATTCATGTCCAGACAAGATTCAGAGGTGCCAATCGTCAACAATATCTGAGAAGAATTCGAGGTTCCGGAGGTACCGGTTGCTGACTGTGTTGGAGTACATATACGCGCACCAATTGCTGACTGTATTGGAGTACATATACGTGCATCAATTGCTGTTTACACTTTAATGACAGGCAACGGAGTCTTGTACACGCGTAACATTCTTAAGTCGGCTTTTCCATGAAAGCTTTTGAGTGTTTCCGACTCTCCATGTCGTCGCCTGCCTCGAAATATTACAAAGGCTGACTGCATGCCGAGCGTACATTCAAGATGCATTCGGGCTGTGTTGTAGGACTTCTTGTAACTAGTAGTGCAGGGCGTTCTAGTATATCAGAAATTTGATTTTATACTATAGCTAGTAGTAGGAGCGATTGTTAGATTTCTCACTCTGTTTCGGTATCAGCGAGTAAACTGTGACACACTCACATGAGCCTGTGGCGTTATTCTAGAATGTCGAAATATAAGAGTGATACTGGTATCACGCCGATAGAATACGGGTTGTAGTTGCTTGTATTATATGATCTGTATCTACGTTGTAGACACGTAAGAGATTTCAGGTTCCTTGGCCTATTACGTAGGCCAATTCCTGACAAACGACATTGACGGTTAAGGAGATATGCTCCGCATGGTCGCCAGCCAGCTCCTCTTATTTGGAGCGTGCTGACCACTGCTCCGCTAAGCGAAGGGCGCTGAGAAATAGTTAGGATAATAACTAGTGGAATATCGTCAACGGCGAAATTGTCAACAATTTAGACGTAGCCGCTCTCAGTGGCTGCTCGGCCGTTGGCAATCTCCCCTGCGTAGCCGTAGAGAGTGCATAATAAATAGTCATATGCACACCAATACCGTCACACTTTTTGTATGCAGTCAAGTTAAGAAACTACAGCATGCTTTCCATAACTCCTGAGTTAAGATTTGCCAAATTAGTTCTCAAACTATCTTAATTTCTTCCCAACATTGATCAAGAAGGCCTCCGACCGGCCCATCCAATAGACGTAGAGCTTCCCCATCCATAAATCCATGAGCATATGCCTCTCCTAAAAATACAAAGGAATAGGCAATATCGGAAAACCGTATAAGAGGACCTTCCTCGCGATCTCTAAGTACTATCCTCACTCCGTTATTCGGATCTTCGCCGATTACCACTTCATCAGCCCTGGCCGTGGTTCTAGTTTCCTTGAGTACATAACAAACCGATCCGTTCTTCAGAATGAATATTTCATCGCCCTCTTGAGCAATCGAAGGAACTAGTGCAATTACGCCACCTTCCGTGTACGCCAGTCGTCGGCCTCGCGATGCGACTTTTAAAAGTCCACGATCTTTGGATAGGATTTGATCGGTTTCAAATGGATCGTAATCCGAAGGAAATCCCCGCTCGATAGCTAGATAGGGTGCGAACTCGTACGATTTCATGTCGGCGTGAATGGTGCGACGATATGCCGCTCTCATCGTTTCGCCGGTGTATTCGTATAAGCTGTCCGGATTCTCTGGCGCCCATGATTTCTCAATAGAGACATCAAGGTCGTTACTCTCACATTGCGGTTTTGTGACTTTTGCAATGCGATCAAGCCTGAAACCAACACACGTAAGGCCAGCTTCATTCTGAGTGTCGTCGAATGTAAAGTCAATATGAAACCCAGAGTCCGATTGGAAATCTCCCGATACACTATATGCTCTCCGAGGAGTGCCGTTCTTGGGAATAAGCCATTTGAGGAATGGCCGACGAACGCTAGCACAGGACCATTGCGGCACCCATGATGACAAAGGCAGCCTGATATTTGGTGGAAAACTATTCTCATGATCGACGTAGCCCAGAGCGTCCAGAGTTTTGTCGGTTGATATACACCACCATGCCGTCGAGCCGTAGACTTGAGTTGCTGATAGGCGATAATCGGCGGCGAATCCAACCAGAGGCTTTCCGTAAGCCTTGAGGTAGTTTTCGGTCAAAGATGGGAGCATTGCAAAAACCTTGTCTTTTATATCGCTCGCGAGAAGACCCCGGGATGCGTGTAGAGCCTCCATAAAATAAGTCACCCCTTGGTCTTTGAATCCTACGCTCTTGCTATGAACGTCCATATGCGTATAATTCATTACAGCACTGGCGTTTATTCTTTCCTTGATTAAATTGCCTGTGCCCATTTCGTAATGCAACAGAAGCATGCAGACGGATGTTAACTGCCATTTCCTAATAATTTTGTTGCCACAATAAACAGCTGTGTTTGTATTCGTTCCGAACTCCTGCTGAATCCAGACGCGAGACCAGTATGGCCTTTGACAGATGTCTTTGAGACCAAGAATTGCAGAGTCTCCTAAATCCGTTCTTGGATTGAAACCAGAAGTTGCTACGAACTCCTCCGGGCGATCTTGAAATCGTTTTATATCCAGAGGGGAGTTTCCAGCAACCTTTTCGATGGCCTCAAAAGCGTCATCTGTATGCTTTGTGGAAGCACCTAAGAACGCGATGATTAACGTTGCGGAAAGATAAATCCTTTTCATAAGAGCAATCTGCTGACTTTTCTCAACATCGTCTTTTTGGTTAATGCAGATTGCATCAACCCAGACAGTATATGAGCTGGACTCATCACGAATGGCTTTCAGAGCGTAATAGAGATTGCGCGTGACCGGAAAAGCATAACAGTTTACAAATATAGTCTCCGTTGCTGTTGGATCACCCCAAACATAAGAGAGCGCATTGTATACATTCTTGCCGTTTCGGTCACGGTTGTGAATAAGGCAAGCTTGTGTTTTTTCTTTCGTTAGAATGAGCTGCGCGAAATACGCGCCACCATCTCGAAACCCTGCGGGAGCGAGAATGCACTCGAGCGGGCAGTCGTATGTCCCAGGAAGGACGTAAAGAACTCGAATTTGGCCGGGAGACAAAGGTTTGTAGATGAGCTCCTTGCTTTGTGGAATGTCCGCGTTTCTAATCAATGTTCTGCACGAGCTGTTGCTGAAGAAGTATTCGGTGACTGGCTGTAGGAGTAATTCGGAACTCACCGAAGAATTATCATCAGTTACAGAGGATGCCATTTATATTGCTACTCTATTTCTTTGAAATCAATCCTAAGATACTTTGCGCTGGATTTATAGTCGTTTGAGAGTAGTCGGTGGTAAGGGCAGGCTGTGTCATCGGGTGCGATTGAAACGGCACACATTAGCGCCAACTCACCAAAAATTATGACATGCCGCTTTTATTTCGCTGGCGTGGAACTTAGTGCAAATTATGTGTTGCGATTTTGTGCAACTTTACAACACAACATTTATGTCACGATCCCAATACAGGCGCCAGTGATAGCTGTTTGTAAGGTATCAAATACGAAGATTCTAAACTAAAGAGAAAAGGTGTAACTACTGCTGGAACTGCCCTTACATAACCATGGCCAGTTCCAGGGTCCCAGCTAGGCGAACCAATGAGCGTTCGCAGTTGTGGCGCGACGTCTGGCAGTGAATGCCAGAAATGGTCAGCGCATTGTGCACTTGATCTCTAGGACGGTGACCATACAGGGATTGGTGATGTTGGGGGCAAGGTCGACACTAGACTCATTTAAGGCTTGGTTTGCGAGCTTGGCAGCACAGCCCTAATCAAGCGAGGCGAAGCCAAACAAACGCCTGATTTATGCCTATGGTATCAAGTATTGCCATAAGATGTAAGCGTATGAAACGTTGAAGGAGCATCAAAGTGGCTTTGGAGTATCCTGGCTGTTATTTCTCTTGACCAGATGTGTGTATCTGTTGTTTCTCTTCCTTTTTAGTTATATCTGTATACATGAATTTATCTGTCCAAGCCTCTCTCCGTTCAGGGAGTGGGCTTAGGAAACAAATCTTCGCCTCCTATTTCTTTGAAAGCAATGAAGCTGACATGTTCTGTTTACCCATGAAGGATTTGGATATCGCTATACTTCGCCTCGAGGAACAGAGCTATTCTTGAGGTCGGGGAGGATGATGGGTATCTGTTGCGCCTGCATCTAACGAGACATGGACTGGTCGATAAATAGTCGAAAAGCCAGAATGAAAATATAAAAGTACCCTCCCCGAATTCTGTTGGTGATTGATTTCAATCTTCAAAACATTTTCAGCATAGCAGAAAAGTACCTCCTCCCTACTCGGCCTCTTCCGATCCAACCATCAACTTCACTTCAAACCTAACTTCGACCCTACACAACGCAAAGAATCTTCAAAAAAGGGTTTTCCTCTGACCCAGCAGCCACCATGCATTTTACGCAATACGCTTTGGCATACATCCTCGCGTTGCCCTCTCTCACCCTCAGCGCACCACTCCCATCCATCCCCAACGACGCTTCCCCCCTCGATGGCCGTGACCCAAAGTTCGTAACCAACCTTGATCACTTTCTAAGCACCTACGGCCGTGTTCCTTTCTCTGCGGCAAAGCCAACACGCGACGTCGATGCCGGGTTGGGTATCGAGCGAAGGGATCCAAAGACACCAATATTAAGGCCAGGGCCAACGGAATACAAACCGACTGGATTAGATGCAATGGACACAATACTATCAGGTCTATCAGGTGCTTCACCATTAAGAATTACGATACCCAAGACAATAGGGGAGGTGAATGCCATGCCCATAAAATCGACACTTTTCACCACACCTAAGGATAAAAAGGGGAAGCGGGATGTTGACGCCGGAGAGGGACTCGAAGCGAGGAGGGTAGGAAAGGTGATGCCAACTCGGAGGTCCAAATTTGGCATATGCAAAGCGAAAAATTGTGACCGCTATTTGCCCAGTGTATCGCAGAGCATTCCTTTCAAGCTAGGGTTGCTGAACAACTAGACAGAGTATTCTCTCTACCCTATTTGGCGTGCGTCTTCCTTTTGCGGTTGGTGCTCCGTTCTGCGTTCCCGGAAGCGAAACAAGAACGGGTAGATTCAAAAGAAGGCAAAAATAAGGTGATAAGCGTTGAGGAGTTTGGAGTTTTCTATCTTTTGTCAATAAAAAGTTCTTGTGTTTTCGCTCCGTGCCATGCTGAGGGATAGACAGCTCCGCAAGCGTTTTCCTCAATATGCCTTTCTTCTCTTCTGCAGTTTTAAAACGGGTCGCCATTTCGCTGGAGGTAACTTGTGATCAGTGTGCAATTGTAAGTGATTCTTGAGTTCGAGGAATGGTATGGCGGATTGATGTTGCATACAATAGAGTGTATGATAGTCTGGAAGATAGACAATGGATTCTCCAATATCATGAGATGTAAATGCCGTAGGGAGGTCTTCTTATTATGCTCACTGTGAAAGAGATGTCGTTGAGGAATTCGCGTGATATCAACGCAAACACGTATCTCTTCAAGCTTTCCACATTAGAAAACGCGACCGCGTCTCTGAGACACGTTATTTATCTTAACTTTCAATAGATACTTTGGGATAGTTTTCATCGGAAAGTGGCCAAGAGGCAATTTGGGGGCGCTCATTAAGCTTCGTTGGGCGTATTAGTGGAGATTAGCAAGAAGCGTAGGGAGGCAGTTTTCAAGTCGAGCAGCAATGTCAAAACTCCTAGGGGTAATTTTGGTCAGTACCAATATCAAAACTCCTACCACATGAAGATCAAACTCTAACTGCGCTAAAAAGGGCGAATAAAAACTTCTTTTAGTCAATAAATTATCTTATCTATTCTTGTATCCACAATCGCGTCAAGAGTGTTAGCTGTAACTGTAGACACGTCGATATAATCCATGTTAGACTGAGTAACTTGGATAGGGCTAGAGCCAATGAACTGCCAGCTATCCTGGAGGAGCTCAGCAAGGAGGCATATATATGTAGGGTGAGTGATATTAGAGGGCTGAGGAGTAGGTAGGTCCTGATCTGTTCAGACAAATAAGGCTTGATTGCAGTGAAGAAGTTGATATCAGAGTCGTTTGCAATTGCAGGGAGGGTGAAATCGTGAGTAGTAGGTTAAATCGAACTGATCAGTGTGGATTTATATACCCTAGGCTCGGGAGGCGCCATATGGCAGTGCCTATTAAGCTCTTTAAGTAGTCAATCGTATGTTGTATCACTAGTAGTAGTAGCTACGGAGGTCTTATATATCTCTAGAAGTCATCCTTGTGCTAACGATCACATTCATTCTGTACACCGTTCGCATTCTGCGCGTATTGCCGTGAATTGTATAAGCATCGCAGCACGACACCAAAGATTTAGGCCAAACACAAGGAAACTTTCCGAAAACGCGATCCTCTGGTACAAAATCAATTGTGTATTTTTTGAGCAGAAGGAGCACTACGTTGCATTTCTGTTCTTTACCAGTACCTCTTTTTCTAAAGCTCGCTGTAGTCTTCTTAAGCTTTGGGTGCACAAACGAAAGCCTTCTGTGCAATGGACGGGAGCAAGGTCGACCATGTTGAGGTATCGCGGGTTTCATGCTAATGGGCGGGGTTATTTCCGGGACTTGGCATCGATCATGTGGTTTGCTCACGCTATATATGAGCCAAGCTTTATTTCCTTATTGAATGCACCTCCACTTAATCAGATATTTTAGGAATACGTAAATGTGATTTCAGACCCATTGCACTTGTAGATCTATCCTTGTGTGCGGGCAGGACTCGGAAGAGCTGTGATTTAGTACCTCCTAGAATCTTCTATATCATGAGGACTACCGGCAGCCTTAGTCTTTCAGTGATGGGCTCTTCACATCAGCACTGCGTTGGACACCATTTCCTCTAACCCCCAGTGCGGTTATACCCTTGGACAACCGTGGACTGCTCATCCGCCGTGGATCTCTTCTCATTGAGGCGCGCAGTATTATACAATCCGACCTGGATATTTCGGAACTCTTTATATCGGAAACCTCTATATATCGGAATAAACCTCTGGATCTGCCGGGCCTTAAGCGGCTATAATAGACCCCCTTACACCGGAAACTTCTATATATCGGAATATAGGCATGGAACCGAGAGTTCCAAAATATCCAGTTCGGACTGTACGTCAAACCTATTCCTAACCCCTTATGCACTACAGTGGGGTGCAATAAGTCCGCACCACCACCCCACTTGTAGGCCAAGATCTACCTTACTACTTTGAGCCAGTTGCACGTTGCTGCATTTTTACAGCTTTCTCTACCAAAACAACACTCTCTGGAACTCTATATCGATTGTCATCTCCTATGGAGGATCGTGTACAAGCTGTAATCGACGCAGAAGGGTGGCATACGAAATATTAATTGACTCTTTTTGATCCTTTTTGATTACATTTCAAAGCAGCAACGCGCAACTGGCTCAAAGTAGTAAGGTAGATCTTGGCCTACAATGGGGGTGGTGCAGACTTATTGCACCCCACTGTATATTGGAATTAGAGGATTTCATTGTGATGGGGCAAAGAGGTGCCAAGCCGGGACGGCACGGCTCACCCCTGCTAGGGGGGAAGACTAGTCATCCAACAACCAGGTGTTCAAGGCATTCTGCCCACGGTAAATTAGATCAGGTACGCTTTCTTTGTCAGTGTTGGATTGTTTCCTCCGCCGACTGATCGGTGGAAGTGGATTAATAATGTGTGTTCTTGGCCATCTCTTTCGGCTGCACGGTTGAAACGAATCACAACGCATTCCGTCTCACACCCGAGTGAATCTGCTGGATCGACAGTCTGAATCAGGAGATCTGGGAGAAGATCTCGTGAGTTGGATGAATGCGGCTTTGCCAAGAGGCTCAAATCTTTACTCATTCATGCAGCCAGCCAATCTATTCATCCTCCATGACGGCGGTGATTGATTCACAAACGCCCCCTGAATCATAGTTAAACCTCCATAGCGACGGGGGCTAGGGTACAAACGCATATATTGCTCGAGAGCGCCATACAGTAACGTTCGCTGCAATCTGAGCAAGATGGCGGGAAAACCCGAAGTCGACCCTAGATCTACAGCTGGCGATGGCTCTACATTAGCCACCGACAAATCCGATAAATCTGGCTCGGAGAATGAGAAGCAGAATGGCTCTGAGCAAGGCATCCAAGAGGGAGGGGCACCAGACGAGAACTTTCCTCGTGGCATAATTCTAGGGTTTCTGGTGCTGGCTATTATTCTCTCTACATTCCTAATCTCTCTTGATCAGGTAAGCATCCTTTACTTTGCTTCCTCCAGACATACATGCTAACGTTACCCAGACAATCATCAGTACGGCAATCCCAAAAATCACGGATGAATTCCACGGTCTCGAAAAAGTATCATGGTACGGCTCAGCATACTTCATGACCTTCGGTGGCTTCCAGAGCTCGTGGGGCAAAGCATACAAGTACTTTGATCTCAAGTTGACCTTTCTCTTCTCCATCTTCATGTTCGAAATTGGCAGCCTGATCTGCGGGGTGGCGCCAAATGCGAACGCGCTAATCGCCGGACGAGCAATTGCTGGTTTGGGTGGTGCAGGCATGGCGTCAGGCGGCTTCACCATCATCGCATTGTCTGCCCTCCCAAGAAACGACCTCTATTCACGGGCTTGGTCGGATCTTCCTATGGTGTGTCTGCCGTGGCCGGCCCGCTCCTTGGCGGTGTCTTCTCAGACAAAGCTACCTGGAGATGGTGTTTTTATATCAATCTGCCGATTGGAGCTGTTACCGCGGCCATTATTTTATTCTTTTTCAAAACCCCAGAGGAAGCCAAGCCGGGATATGCGACATGGAAAGAGAAGCTCCTGAATATGGATCCTGTCGGCGTGGTTTTGGCCATGTGTATGATCGTTTGTTTCTTCATAGCCCTTGAGAAGGGAGGGCAAACCGAAAAATGGAGCTCTAGTGTGGTGATCGGCCTACTTGTCGGCTTTATCGTCATTCTGATTGCTTTGGTGATTTGGGAGTATTACCTGGATGAGCGCGCTATGATTCCTAAGCGCATCATGAGAAAACGTGCTATCTGGGCTCCTTCCATGTACATGTTCTTCATTGCCGGCTCTTACTTCATCCTCCTCTACTATCTCCCGATATACTTCCAAAGCATTGGCGATACCAGCCCTATTGGATCCGGAGTGCGGACCTTGCCTACGGTCATCACCTTTAGTATCACGGCTATCCTTGCAGGCGCCTTCGTTGAAAGAACCGGCATTGTCACGCCAACCATGCTTTTTGGTGCTTGTCTCGCAACGGTTGGATGTGGCTTGATTTACACCCTGGACATCGGCACCTCATCTGGAAAATGGATCGGCTATCAAATCCTCGCTGCCTTCGGTTTCATCGTTCCATGGTTGATCCCCATGAACATTGTTCAAGCAAATGCAGAACCCCAAGATATATCAACAGTGACCGCTATCATTTTCCGTAAGCAAGTCCCCTCAAACTTTCTAGAAAGTAATCTCACAAATTGGCCTTAGTTATGCAAAGTGTCGGAGGAGCCTTTAGCATCTCAGCTGCGCAGTCAGCCTTCGTTAATACAATGATCAAAAAGTTAGCAGAGACGGCCCCGCATATCAATCCTAGGGTAGTGGTCGCAACAGGGGCAACGCAGATTCGCGAAGCGTTTCCCAATGACATCGACAGTATCCTCCTTGGATATATGGATGGCCTTAAAGCAACTTTCGCAATTTCCACCGGAATGATCGGATTTGCGGCTTTGCTTAGCGTTCTCAGTCCCTGGAAGAAACTGCATGGCCAGTCTGCGGCTCCGATGGCGTGAATAGAGTGTACAAATGATACCCAAGGGGAGGTTTTTACCTAGACAGGCTACCCTCTGTGAGGTAGATGTCAAGGGAGGAGTTCTAAATTGCCGTTTTGGCCCTTTTTCTTGATCACAGGGCTGCGCTACCCTCCACACTTATCAGGAGTCTCAACCTAGACATTGAGCGGCTTCAACCCCTCAATTGACTTGGGTGGACGCTGATATTCCAAAATCTAGCTGCTTACGTGCTCTGCCTGGCGTTCCTAGACTAGTCTAGTATTATGTAAGGCAGCGCCTCTGAATGGCCAAGGCAACCACTTTACCTGTATTGACCTACAGCTCTACGAGCTACAAGACACTCTCTGCTACGCTCTATTGAGTTCATGTGTACAACGCAACATCTAGCTATATTTAATTTTGAGGTTCTCTTTTAAAATAAATGTATTAATATGACCAGCACCTTTATCTTGAACTTTTATCTTTCCGGTGCTCTTTATCATATACTAATTATCCGTTCCAAGTACATCAACAGCCCTTTCCAGTACATGTCTGCGAACCAAAGATACTATATCCAAATACGAGCCGAGGCCGGACCTGATGACCTGCTTCTTACTCATTTGACACCAGGCTCGAAATACACATGCCTTTCCAACTAAGAACGAAAGATCTGGCATTGCCACCCTGCTGCTATCTCAACCTTGGACTGATGCTTGACCTATCGCATTGTTCACTTTTCAAAGGGCAAAGCCAGCGACGAGCCACTCGAGAAAGCGGAAAAGATTCACATGAGTAGACGATCAAAGGCAAGAGGAGGTTAGCAAGACAAAGCAATTGCGGCTGATAAGAGCATGGAGGTACAATAATGATAGCCTTGCTGGAGATAATTTCGCGTCCAACCTTTACTTCTTTCTTCAATTCTGACGATGACGATGACCTCTCCGACAAAGGCACAGACGAGAGCAATAATCGCAAGAGTGGATATAACGGCGACGGATTAAAAGTCTATATAATGAAGGATATTGGTGACCGCTTTTTGATTGAGAACCATCCTGGTTAAGTTTGGAGTGGGTTCAGCTCGTCAGTGCTGTCGATATTTCCTACCATTCCGGATGCCTGCCTCCCAGATGCGCCTTCGCGTTCCGTGTTGCCTGTATTCACTAAATCCTCCAGCCAATTGTTGCCGTAGGTGATATGGTGATATGTGGTCTTCTCGCGTTATGACCGGAGCGCCTCCACACTACCCCACTCACGATGGACCTGAATCAGGCCATCTTCGTTTTATTTTGATACCAACACAAGGTGGCAGGCTTACGCAATTCCAGGGGTGAACTCAAGATCGGCGGTGACCTGTTACAGCTCATTCCAAGTTTCACGCAATCATTCCTTGTTTATTGTCATCTTGTTATTCGCGCAGCTTTTCCCAATCTCTGCACTATGATCATGAACTATAATTGGCTCAGGCCCTGGCTCATGGCTACTCTCTTAATTTCATGATTATGCTCGTGGTAGCCGACACAAACGTGGTCAAATGCACAGCCCGATTCCACTCATCCCCCACTACTGGAAGTGCCGTATGTAATTAATAAGAGTATCGTTGCTAATTGGACAACTTGTAAAGATCTTCGACAATCGACGAGTCGGAAGTTTGCACACAAAGCCGAAGTCCGATCCCACCAGCCGAAATCTGCATACCAAGTCGAAATCTGCATACCAAGCCGAAATCTGCATACAAAGCCGAAATCCGAGCCTACCAGCCGTAATTGAGGTCATGACGTATATTATGACAATTATCGCCCGCACGGCAACGACGATGCAACTGTTAATACTATGAGACTTCTCACAGCTTCACTTATAGGATACTACTAGCAAGCCAGCTTCTTTTTGAGATAGTTCCCAGCTCGGTACGCTCTTTACCATCATGAGTGAAAAGTACGAATACTTGTTCATCTTCCAGGATTTACCGACCGGGGCTGAGAATCGAAACTTCACGACGGAGTAAGACTCGGCGGAATATGATAATGATACTTTCTAATTCGAATTAGTCCTCATGAAGACTTTGTAAGAGAGGTCAAAGAGTTCTGGCTAGGTGGAGGTGGGACAAACTGCCCCCTTCGGAAAGGAGATACTAACAAACCTTCTGAGGAAAGGCCCCATATTCAAAAATCATCAGGGACGATCAGAACCTCAACAATTCCATGGCAGCTGGGTCTTGCTACACGCAACTTCCGAAGACGAAGCGCGTGAGCTACTTCTGCGCGACCCCTTTACGACGGGAAAAGTCTGGGACTGGGAAAAGGCACAGGTGTTTAATGTTCAGAGCGGACTGAGAGTAGCTTTGGAAAATTCCCGGTTTGGGAGATAAGTAAAGTGCGAGGGGGTCTTCATCTAAACATAGAGCGTTGCAATTCATATTAGTGAAGGAAATGGACATCTAATTTATATTCAGAAGATTATTTGTCTTGTCCCAGGAGTATTACGCTAGGCTAAAGCCTGCGTGTTATGTCCTCCTTGGCCTGGCTTGCATTTCTGATGCAAAATTCAATTGCACACCCGGTCTTCCCCAACTACCCTCCAACCTCTAGCTCGTCTTTCCCCAAGAGTATCCCTTCCCTCCCCCTTCTTAAACTAGACGTGATTCGCAGATATCAATGAGATCAAGACAAGGCGAAGCAAATTTAAATTGGTATAGCATTGCATTCACTGTTAGATGAAGATTAACCCAACTCCTAGATCATCCAAGTCAGCATCTTAATATTCACCATAGTCAGATTTTCTAAATTTTCTTTACCCCCTGCTACATCACCGCTCTCTATACACAATTTTTCCATCAGACCCAATATAAACATATCTCGGACCCCATCTTCATCTCCTATGACCTTATCACGCTACACAACTACAAGTCGTACTAACGAATCAAACCACGACGAAACCACATCAGACACGCTGACTTATATCTGCTCTTTGTTACATTATTGGCTATGGGCACATTACATTCATGCTTATTTTAGTGATGGATAGCTAGATCTCAAAGACTTCGACATCCAATGCTTGCTCGCCTTGATGCTTATGGAGATTCAATATATAGTCCCGGTGGATTGGAAATTGTATTTACTGCCCTCTCCACGTTGATAGGCCCAGGTTACATATGTACCATGCTACAAGTGTTAAGATGCCATGAGGGAGATCATTGATTCAACTTCCTCGCCATCTCTCTTGACTTCTTCAATTACTATGGAGCTTATAATAGCTCTAGAGCGATTAAGAGGAATAGTTATCAAAGCCTAAGATGCAGTGCCAGAATCATATATATAGACTCTCTTTGATTCTTGGTACGGAAGGTATTAGGTTATAATGGATGGCCGAGAATGCCCCACAAAATACGGAGAGACTTTGGACACTCGTCATTCTCATGCATTTGATAGAGGAAGCAATATATTTGAGAACCCAATGATCCATTGGCCAGACTTGCCCTCTCCCCCTCCAAATAAAGGTTATTTAGGGAGGGTGGGGGAGAGCATATACTCTACCACTCTCGACAGTAACCTGATCCTTGTTTTCTAGCGTGTGGCAAAAGTTGAAGCTATCCCCCATACAAATGCCTGAAGTAACAGTGTCGGCAACATGCGTGATAAAGTCGATGTCTTCATCTATGGGAGTGGATCAGCAGATCTGTCAGCCGCCACCTGGCTGGCGCGATGTGGTGTCAACGGCAAGATATTTCGTCTACATGTAGTCAATTTAGCGGGCGCTAATTGGTAGTCAGCCTACTCAATTGGACAGCGTCTTGCAGACGACTTCTCGAAAGCCAATTGCATTTTCCTGACTGGAGATGCGTGCCATACACATTACCAAAGGCCGGACAAGGTATGAATGTTAGTTTGCAAAATGGTTATAATATTGGATGGAAACTTGATTCGATCCCAAAAGGGCATAATATACCAGAGTTAATGAAGACATGTAACATTGAGCGAGAGTATATAGCCGAGATCTTGATTCATTTTGACAAAGTATGGGCAAAG
Organism: Bisporella sp. PMI_857; assembly: GCA_021307315.1. NCBI lineage: Eukaryota > Fungi > Ascomycota > Leotiomycetes > Helotiales > Helotiaceae > Bisporella > Bisporella sp. PMI_857. Next base: position 78,504 of record JAJSPD010000072.1, read on the forward strand.
TAAATGTCGTCAATGGGCAAGAACAACGCAAATGATACCAATTGTAAGACTGATTTCAGTGAGATTTTTGTCAAAACTAGGCGCTTTCACACTTGGGTTGATCACCTATAAGGAGCCATCCATAACTCGTGTGAGAGAAAGTAGCGAAGACCTGGCGACAAGTATTACGGTTGGGATGCGACTTCCAAGTGTGCACGTTATTCGATTCTATGGCGGGAAGGTAATAGAGTAAGCTATAGCTCTAGCTTCTGACAGAAGATGGTGGATTGTGGATTTCAGTGATGATGTGGCTTCTACCAAATTGCAATGGATAAGCTATGCGACATGTCAGTTTGCTCACGTCCTAATATAGCCAGCTTGGGGAATATCTCTTTACGGTCACCGGCCCCAAAAACCATTTGCCCCCAGGCTCAGATATCGGTAGTTTCATTGAAGTGATTTTAGTCTTGTCTGGCAAACAACCGAAGATACAAGAGGAGCAAACACCCGAGTGTTTCTACCCAGTGACGGGTAACTGGCAGATGAGAGGTGCGCTTACCCGTAACCTACGTTAAACATCCTGGTGATACGTCTAGACTTACACAGAGTTTGCATCGATGATTAGAATTATCATGGTATGCATGGCTATGCGTATGGTTTTTATGGAGTTCACCCCAGGGGAGAGGCCAATCGCCATTGTTCACCTCGATCAATATAAGTGCTATTACCTTTCACCATCCCTTACTTACTGACTTGCATTCGATGTTTCCATGATACTTAATATGGAGAACCATAATAGTATTAGCGAATTCTTGGAAGGTTTGCACTTAAGAGGAAATACTACACTTTAATTCAACAATGAACGAGGATCATTCGCTTGGTGTCTTGGGGCAACGTTAGGATTGCTTCCGTGATGACAAAATGATAATATACTAATATCGAATAGGAAATTAGAGATGCGAGGAGAAGAAACATACTACAGCGTGGTCGCATCCAACTTGACGGCCTGTGCATATATTGATTCACGGCCAACACATCCCTCACCAAGACAGAGTCCAGATATCACGTATTATGAGCTCCCAAGGAGAGGAATCATTGTCACTAATGCGCCTAGCTATAAGCTAAGTCGGCAGTGGTAGTGGGTTCACCTATGGATGATTTATACGCGTCCTCTTTATGGATATGGAACAAATGCAGTACAGAAATAATTTTATTCAGTCTTGAAACTAACTACTTGATTTCCAGCACTTGAGGGATCTGAGTCAAGGTGAGACGCATAAGCAATAAGTTATGTCGCGTCAAATCGAGGAATCAAAGTTGTTCAAACCCTCCAGATACTACGCGTCGAAAGTGTAGAGCATATCGTGCGCCCATCTCCGGAAGGTGCCAAATCTAATACGCAGCGACAGGTTTTGCCCCAGTCTTCATGCCATCTTTCATCTCATCATTCATCTCATCCTTGACCAGGGCCAACAGGTCGACAATAGGGGCGTCCAACTTGGATTTGGAGCTTATATCACTCTTCGCGACAAGACCTAAGGTTCCCCTCCTGAGGTTCGGCACATACCCGTCGATCGCATCCTCACTGAAGTGGTCAATGTTAAACTGGTCTTCCAATCGCAACATCTGTTTTGCCCGGATATGTTTTAGGATTCGGAGCTCATCTTCGGTGAATTTTTCAATGTCTTCAGTAGCCTCTACGGGAACGTTGGCGTTGCCATTCAATTGCTGTATTTTGGCAAGGACCTTCTCACGTTCCTCTGGAGTTACCTCTTGGAATGCGTTAAGGCAGAAGTCGACGGTCTTGGTGACGTCGGTCTGAGTGAGTCTACCGCTCACATCAGCATCGGCAGTGCCTTGAATGACTGCAGAAACAAGATTAGTACAGGTAGCACAATGTACTATGTGAGCGAGGGACATACTGGGTCTGAAAGCATCGAAAGCGACATCGAATCCATCATCATCCCAATCGCTCAGGACAGGTTCATCCTGCTTTCTAATTTGCTTCTGGGCACTCATGACCACGAGTAAGAATCTAGTGTATCCTTCGGCAACTTTAGTGGAATGCCATTTGGCGGCAGTCAGCTCATCGCAGTCACCCCTCTTAGATGCGCAAATAGTCATAGCAGCGGCAAGACCACCTGCTAGACCGAGATGGACACCAGAGGAGAAATATGGGTCGATGAAGCATCCTGCATCACCAATAATACGCACATACGGGCTGGCGTAAGCGGAGGCGCTGTAAGACCAGTCCGACGCGTGGTGGATCTCAGTGACGAGCTCAGCATCGCCGAGGATTTCCAAAGCGTTAGGGGCAAGCTTAAGCGACTCTTTGTAAAATTCAAGTCCGCCGGGAGATCCCATAGCCTTCTTTTTGGAGACGGACATATCCTGTCTCATGACAATCCCTACGGACATGGTCCCGTCGTGCAGGGGAATGCACCAACACCAGCCGCTTGCATCTATGGACAGGTATTAACTTTTGAACTGGTACATATCGAGTGTAATGGAACAAGCATACCTGTGAGTGCCTCAAAATATGGCTGGTTCTCTCTCTTGGTGCCCACAGCATACTTGCCGGCTCCCTTCCAATAGCCCCAGCTAGCAACGTTCTTTAATCCTTGGTTGTATTTCCGATTCTTCAGGTACTTTGTAGAAACTATCCCAACACGTCCGCTAGCATCTACAAGGTACTGGAATTTGATCTCGCCAGAACTGCCATCCTTGCGAGACCAAGCTGCGGAAACTGGGCGTTCCATATCGGCAACCTTGAAGTCCGCCGGAACCTCGACGCCTGACGGCCCAAAGCTGAGATTGCCGACCTTAACCCCGTCGAAAATCTTTGTACCGCTCTTTCCGGCATGCCTGAACATCAGATCATCCGATTCGGAGCGAACCACGTTCCAGGCGTAACCATTTTCCCCTCCAGCAGCGAGAAAGTCGGTGTCTATTGAGGAGTTAGATATTAATAGAATGATTTTAGGCCCGAGAGATAAAACTTACATCCCTCTCGCTTGTGGTGGTTGAGCTTAAATGCGGCGCCAATCTGTTTGACAAACTTCATTAATATAACGACCCCAAGGTATTTGGGATTTCGAGCTCACCTTCTTTTGAAATCCATAGTTATCAAAAGTGGAGTCAAGATCAATGAATTTAAGAAAGTGACGGAAAGATGCAAGCATACTCTCGCCAACATGGTATCTAATGATTCTCAGCTCTCATATTCGCCGGGGAACGTGATCTAGGACGGAGAAGCACCGATAAGAATGCGGATATGTTAATGAACAAAACCGGTTTACAAACGACTGCGCCGAGAGCCGTGAATATTTCCAACGCTGACTTCAAGAGTAAAGAATGACTGAACAAGTATCAAGGCAGAAGAATATCAAAGGATAAAACAGTCCTTACCTTGGGAAGATGTCTGCCTCCAGCAGCACGACATCAATTCCCTCGCGCGCCAACGCCGCAGCTGCATATGAACCTGCCGGTCCACCGCCCACCACGAGGACTTCGCACTTCTCTGGGATAGACATGATTCCTTAGGTCTTACAAGTAAATCGAAGAAAAGTTTAGATAGATGATAAGGAAGTCAGTTATACCAACTAAAGTTGAAACAGAAGGATCAGTGAGTAGAAGTACAAAATCAAAGACGGGGTCGGAACGGAGGCGTAGGAGACGCAAGCAATTATATTTCCACTAGCTCCCTTTTATCTAGATGCCGAAGAGGGTTGTCCGAGAGAATTAGGAGGAAAACGTCCCATAATTCCTTAACACGCCACCAAAATAGTCAGTCAAAGGTCGGATCATGTACAGACCAGCATGACGTCGCATATTTGTACCCAGTCTCCGGTAAAATCCAAGCTTCACTTCTGCGTGTTCTATTATAGCCAGAAGGTTCCTTTGCCGATCTGATACTGTACGATTCTAGCAGCTGAAGCATAGCGGGATCCGAAGACTGACAAACCCTGCCTGCTGCTTTCTGGCGCAGAAAAGAGCTGCCAGACCGATCGCAATTTCTGGCCGGTTATCTGCGCCTGATGTAATAGACGTACACTGGCTGCAGGAGGACGGACGATTTTCCTGCGCTATCAGAGTTCTTTTTCTTCTTACTAATGACACCTATTCCGGAGTATACATTCGGGCGGGAGAACAGGAAATAACCACTACTTACGCTTAAGCGAGTCTCATGCGAATAATTCTCAAAAACGATAGATATAACGGTAAATATCTCGGATACTACCAAAAGGTCGATTAGTATCACACGTACCACCTTTTCATTTGGAGTCTATCACAGATACCACTTTTTAAAGTACAAGTATTATAACTGTAACAGAAAGAGGGCAGCAGGAGGGATCGCAATATAACAGGTAAGAACACGTGACTAGCCATGTAGTTGCAACGGTGATGTATTGATATCAGAAGTATGCTTGTAAGTCTAACAGGAGGACTCGAGCTTGCCTTCCTCCAGGGAACTCTAGCTCTCCCTTATATCCCATAACAGTGCTCAACAGTGCTGTATCCTTGACCTACGGAACCACCGAGTTCTAGAGGTCGGTATCCCCGAAAAGTATTCTATCAATCGGAGCCCACAATAGTCTAGACTATACGCCTCCATAGTGGCTGTAGGTCTTCGGCTGGCTGTCGGCTCGCTTACAGCTAACCGTTCCTAACCGTCCTGGCTGTCACACCCTAACCGACTTCGGCTGTCAAACCCTAACCGACTCTGGCTGTTACAGTTATTACGTTTTTATAATTTGCCAAGACAAAAAAAATGGTGTCCGAGATAAACTCCAAATAAAAAGGCGGTATCCGTGATATAATTGCAAAAACAGGTGGTATCCGAGATATTTGCCCTAGATATAAATAGTATCTGTCATTGCAGATTTCTAAACTTAATAAATCCTACAGGTTCTCTTTAAACCTGACAGCCTTCCAGAGCTATCTATTACGTCGTCGCGTCATTCTTAAGGCCGATATGGCTTCACCTACAAAATTTGAGTTCTCGACTTCGCAGTTCCTCGAGGATATTCGGACGACGGCAGCTGCAATTGGTGCTCCCTTTTCCGAGTCGACAACCCGTAAAGTACTTGATGTTTTCACAGAACAATTCAAAGATGGAGGCATTGTCTTGCGTACATCGAATCAAGCAACGTCGAAGTTAGATTATCGCTCTTTCATGCGGAAGAAGACTGATATCATGTCTTTGGCGCTGGGCGAAGGATTTATAGAGAAAGATGATCCTTTGAATGACTTGATAGCCTCATGGAGTGCTCTTTATGATGGAAGACCTGAAGCATCATGTGATTTTTCAGCTGATGGTGGCTTGGCCAAGATCTGGCTGTTCTTTGGAGCTATACGTCCTTTGGATGAAATCCTTGCAGCGCCGGGAGTGCCCGAATCAATACGTCGCCATGGACCTACATTTCACAGTCTAGGACTTACGGACGTCCAGCACATTGCTGTTGACTATCACCGGCGCAGTATTAATCTTTATTTTGCCTACTTTGGAGAAACTACACAAGAGCGAGCTGCTGCATTAACGAAGCTTGCTCAACCTGAACCTCCCAACGATACTTGGTTCAAGCAAATGAGTGATTGGCTTCCGCAAGATGGTACTCCTTTTGCTGTCACATTGACACTTGATGGGGCAATTAAAAGGGTGTGTTTTTATGCTCTACGAGGCCTTCCGGAAGAGGCTGAAAAGGTTGATCCAACTATAACAAAATTTTGGTCTGCAGCTCCTTGTCATGACGAAGATAATTTCAAGACCTTGGGTTGGTCATTCGGCGGTGAGCCATATTTGAAAACAGAGCGAGGGTATGCTGGAAACATCGCGGCTTTTGGCGAGTATTGGGGGGTGTTCCCTGACTCTTTAGAGGCGACAGCATAGAACCTCGCATACGTTGTATGTTGGTAGAAGGCTAGTTACTATGGCCTGACACATTTTCAGGCACTCTCAAGTGATGCTCCTCCTATAGCTAGTCTTTTTCTATGTCTCTTCATCCTCTCCTCCTCTCCTAGGGGTGATTATGCAGGTTCGCCTCCAGTTTAGTCTACACAGGAATCGAACTTACCGTTCTGCCCTATTAGCGAGTCCATCGCACTCAGATCGTGTATTCAAAAATTGCGTGCCGTTCTACTAGTAGTATAAATACTCCACGTGTTAAGCGGTACCCGTGTTGGGAAAGTGCTTAGTTATCTTCAAAAGTTGGATGTAGCAAAATCACACAATTCATCCTTTTAATTGTGCGGTAGACGGGGCTCGTTGATTAAGGGTTGTCCCGATTTTATGTGATAGTTGCCAAACTAAATTTTATTTATTTTTACGGCAAATATCTCAAATATCATCAAAAGGTGCTCATATTTCTGAAATACCACTTTTTTATTTGATATGGCATGAACTAACGACCAACGTGCAACAACGCAAAATGGGGTGTTGGTATGGTCCTGAGTTAATGGGGGAGTGAATGGGGGAGTGAACAAAGGGGTGTGAATGGGAGGGTGAATGGAGGAGTGAACAAAGGACTCAGTCACATGACCACCTGTAGCATATAAGAGAACGCATTGTAGCAGTAGTAGCAATCATGAACTTTTACCACATTCTACTTACCAGCAACCACGTATCAAGTACGCGGCGTTGCTACAAGTGGAGTGGTACCTCATGGGGTAATCAAATATAATAATTAATCAAATTACAAATCGCAAATCGCAATTAGAAATCGGTTTACAAAAAGCTTAGAGATTTTTTACTTTTTTAATAGTACTAAAGCGGAGTTCATGTTTGAAGCGCAAAAACAGTAACAGGATCTAGCATTCGGTTCTAGACGTAGCATATATCGGGCACACATGTGCGAACACCGGTAGGCCGAAGTCTGTATCTTTTAATCGTCAATAGAAAATATAGGTAAGCTGGTAGTGATAAAATTGGATGATGTGTGTAACAGAAAGAGGGCAGCAGGAGGGATTGCAATATAACAGGTGAGAACACGTGACTGGCGATGTGGTTGCAATAGTGATGAATTGATATCAGAAGTATGCTTGTAAGTCTAACAGGAGAAAAACTCAAGCTTGCTTTGTTCAGAGGGCTCTAGCTGTTCCTTATATCTTTTAACTGTGTAGTAGCAGTGAGCCTGTGGCTGGCCATGGGCGGAGCGTGCCGCTTGCAGCCCTGAAAGTACTACAGCTGAAAGCCTTCGGCTGGCTGTTAGGCTGTCACGATGGCCGTCTTAAACCGACCCTAGCTGTTACAGTAAGCCGATTCCTGACACTTAAATACAGCTTGATCGTGTAACAACTGAAGCGTAGGCGAAGGCGATGGCGCAGGACTAAGGGGCTGACAAGCAGGGTATGAGGGGTTACAGAGCTGACACGGAGGAGAGTCGGAGTCGCCTATATAATGGCCTGCTCCTACTCTCTACGGTTGTTCCTCATGTTTTTGTATCCTTTGTAGTAGACCTATAAGGCAGTCATACTCAGTCTATTGCACGCACTCCTGTATTGATACAACGAGAAATACACAATGATAGTCGGGAAGAATTGGGGATGCCGTTCAGGCTCTCTATTGTTGTCCATGTGTGTGTAAGAATACAGATCTGTAGTAATTTGTGTGTGTGAAAAGTCTTCCGCGCTAGCGTTCCCCGCTTAGTCAGAGACATTTCAGCTACCTAAATCTCAAATCCTGACAGATCGGGCTCTTCCTCTCAAGCTTTTGCGTCATATGTCGTAGTTTCATCACGTGACTCGAATCGTGCCTTCATAGCCTCGAGGGTGAATATCAACTTGCCTAGCCAGCAATAAAATATCGACCTCATCACAACCCCTTCTTTATCCTTTTCCAACTTACAACCTTCCAACAACAACAATAAATCGACCTTCAGAGATCTCGATCTCTCTCAGAGAAGTATCTCGAGGTTCTAATCAATCCTCTATTCGATTCCCAGTTCCTTAGGTTTGCTCGCGAGAACCTATTTCTAACTGTTCACCTTCAGGTCGAACCTCTCCTCTACAACGAACCCCTCATATGAACCCTCATGCCTCGAACTCCATACTTCGACCATATTGAAGGTGATAGAAGCAAATAAGCTTCAGCATGAGAGAATTGAAGAGTATTGAAAAGCATCTCTCCTTCTTGTAACGCTTTCAATACGTTGACGTTGCGTAGATCGATCTCATGATCGGCTTTCCTTCTCACTTTTGAATCACGACCTCGCTCCGAACTATCTTCGATGCTCCCTTAACTTCACAATCCTCTCTCGACTTCACAACTCTATAGCTGTCAATATAAAGCAGAGCTAAGTTGTTCTTTGTTCCTCGTTCATATTGCTAACTACTGGCACCAGGAACAGCTTCGTTTCCTCCTCGAACTCCTTCGAATCCTCTCCTACAAGGTGAAGCTCTACGACCATATAATTTGGAATAAGGTCAAGGCTCGAGCAGGACAACAACACACTCCTTTCTTTTTCGAACAGTTTTCCGAATTCAAGGTGAAGCAATAAGGTAAGAAGCTTTTGTAATCAACAAAGTCGATACATGCTTCTAACGTCGTAGCACGTGCAAGCCGTGGCGTCAAGAGCGTAGGCCTGAAAAGACCTGACGGATCTGAACCCAGCGCGACTGCCTGCAATCAAACTGTACCGGCTGGCTTTAAGAACGTGCACACTTCCGCCTGTACTGACCTTCCCCCTCCTGACTACAATCACTGTGCAGCTTTCGGGTCCCTCCACTGTTCTTTAAGGTCGGGGAACACTGACAGCATGAGTCTCCGCCGTTGCTTTGATTGTCCCTTAGTTGCAGCGATTTTCTATCTATACTCTACCTGCTTGGCGGCTATAGGGGAAAATACACCCACTCGATAATCTGCCCAGTGTGCACACACTGCAACCAGCTTAAAGTGGTCCAACGTGTTGTCTTTGATAGCAGCGTTGAAGTTGTTCGGCTCTAGTAGTCGTGCAATTGTCCCATACTTGATGAGATCTCCTACCCGTAGCCTACCTTGTCTGTTGAGCTTCGGTTGCTCTTGGCGGCAAAGGCGGAGATTCAACCACTGGAGGGTTTGCTTGGCGTATTGCATCATAAGCAAGCTTTAAGGTGTTTCAACGTGTTGTCGCTTTCAATTGCAGCAGCGTTGGAGATCCAGGTAACTGCATCACGTGCATTCTGCCTAGTGGGGAACGGCTTGTGGATCATCGATCCTATATTATACTAGATTGGATCTGGACCTGGCCCTTTCTGGCTTCCCGATTCCGGTACTGGCTTTTCTGGAACTGTTTTCTGGAACTGGATTCTGGAACTGGATTCTAGTACTGGATTGTAGTACTGGATTGTAGCTCCGTTTGTGAAGTTGACATGCTGACTAATGAAGCCACTTTTCAACACTCATTCTATCAATTCAACATTGTTGGACCTTTTACTTCTTGGCCTATCGGAGATTGCGTACTATCTGTCGGTGCGATGGTTGCTGAAGCTTTTCCTCCCTGCATCTATGAGTGTCTAGGCCACAGCTACGACCCCTGCCCAAGAAACGGGGTGCTGAATTGTGCGCGTCCTGGCTCACGAAAGGCAGAGATAGGGGAACTGTAGAAGCGACCGTCGCTGAGCTGGCGGGTAGGACGTATGGTAGTTGGTGACAACTGCTGTCGGCGACCCGGTTTGGGACCCGTTGCATCGTCGGCCAAGACTCACTCTTCTGGAAAGGGGTTTCTAGGCTGGTAGCACTTAGAACCTTAATAGCTCTGAGCAATTGGCATCTGGTCGAAGCTACCCGGTAGTTTTCTCATTCTTTGAAGCGCAAAAACAGTAGGTTAACAGGATTTAGCACTCGGCTTTAGCAATGTCACGAACACGGTCCTATATGCCTAGAAAGGCGGGTTGTAGGTGCTTCAATACAAAAATACTAAACTAAGGAGAAGAGGTGGAGCTCTGGAATTAATAGAAAGTCATACGAAGCTCCATAGACAAGCCGCCGGGTTTTCAGTTTGCGAATGATTGTCATGGCGAACTTTATATGTAGAAAGGAGACCAATTTGCAAAATCGTCTAGGCCAATCACTCATGTTGATGATAAAAGAACAAAGAATGACCCATAAATGAAATAACTACCTAGTAACACGCTCTATATAATGAAGAATATCCATATAATATCAATCTAGTTGCTCATATCAAACCTTGATTCTAGCAAGTGTACAATGCGGCCCTTTCCCCCTACCCCCCTATATCCCAAGACCCTGCCGAAGCAACGGTGCTAATTGTCTTGCCTGTAACGGTGATGTTAGGACATTTCCGTGGTGATACGATGGGGATGAAAAGGGAATACTCACAGCTGGGTCTCGTATCATGGTGAAATGACTGCCATCCACCATGTTGATGTCAATAATGTTCTCCTTCCCTACCAGAAGATCCCACCCATAGGCGCCGAAGCCGTCCGGCCTCCGGTCGAGCAGGAACTTCACACTTTTGGGCTCGCTCGCCGACCTGGGATACGCACGCTCCTGTGAGTCCTTGAACCCATCGCGCGCCCAGATCATGAACGTCTTGGGCGCCCGGCGCGAATCCATTGGGTATGGCATGTAGGTGGCGAGGTTGGCCACCGAAGCCTCGAAGTGCGGGATGAGCCAGCTGGGCGCCTTCCCCGTGCCCACCAAACCCGAGGCATTAACGAAATGTAGCAGGGTTGATGGCAGTGGCTCCAGGCCGATGGGGCAAGGCGAGTCGATCAGGATAAGCCGCTCAACTTGGTCACCCATCTCAAGTAGCTGCTGCGCGACCTCGTAGGCGATCACTCCTCCGGCAGACCACCCCCCGAGAAGATATGGGCCGTCCTCTTGACGGCACTTGACCTCGGCCAGATATTGCGCCGCGACTCCGTCGATACCATTCGTATAGTCCTGGGGGCTTTTCATGAAAGGGCAGTTGAGGCCATAGACGCAGACGTCAGGGGCGATGCTAGGGAAGCTGCTGTATGAGGTCGCGGACCCTGAGCCGTCAGGGAAGAGGAACAACGTCTTCGAGGCATTCTTGGGATTCCCCTGCAGGAGGATCGACATGGCCTGGTGTTGGCCTTTCCCTTCTGTCCCGACGTGCAGGTCAGGCGTCGTCAGGGACGTTGCTATGCTCTCGTTGGCAGTGTTGTGTTCCACCGAGCTACTTGGCGTGGCGTTTCCAGTCGAGGGGTTGCTCAGGCCCAGCAGCGAGAGGATCGCGGTTTTGGCCTCACTAATGGTCGGGTAGTCAGTAAAGAAAGAGGTTGGCACATCCAAGTCAAGCTCTTCACGAACATGCCCAGTAATGGTAAGAGACATAAGTGAATCGACGCCCATGTCCGCAAAGTTGGCTATACTTATCAGCTCCGAGTCTTCGATTCCCAGCTCTTCCCCCACAATGCGTAGGATCTGATTGGGAATGTCAGAACAAGCACATGCTATATCATTCTTATTGGAGTTGGTCGCAAAAGAGACGCTGGGCTTGGAGTTGTGCTCGGACGAGATAGCCAGTGGGGCACTCCCCGAAGTGCCATTGATCACGCCCAGCATGGTCGAGACGGCGGATTTTACTTCACTGATAGTAGGATAGTCAGTAAAGAAGGATGTGGGAACATCCAGATCAACCTCTTCACGAATCCGTCCCGTAATAGTGAGGGACATGAGTGAATCAACACCTATGTCCGCAAAGTTGGCCATACCAATTAGCTCCGACTCTTCCATTCCCAGCTCTTCCGAGATAATGCTGAGGATCTTATCGGTCGTCTCGTCGGAGGAGATGGCTGGCGTGGCGAGCTCGCTACTAGGACCATCCGACGCAGTACTTGCTGGGATGCTACTGCTAGAGGCATCGGGCGCGACGCTTTCGATGGTGCTATTCCCATTGCCATTGAGGGCCGAAAGAGCAACCTTCGCCTCGCTGATGGTAGTATGGTCCGTAAATAAGGACGTAGGGATATCCAGATCAAGCTCCTCACGCATTCGCCCAGTGATTGTGAGAGACATCAGCGAATCAACCCCAATATCGGCAAATGCTGCTGTGTCGGATAGTTCTGATGCTTCCATGCCCAACTCCTCCGCAACGATATCCACGAATGCATTACTCTCGAGAGAAGCAGGCGTTGCAGCGGGGCGAGGGGCCACTGGAGGAAGGGTGTTCTGCACTGGCCGAGTCGAGATCTGAGCCTTGGGACTCTCGTGGATGGGCTCCGTGAGAACTGAAGACGTTTCCTTTTGAACGGTCTTGTCACGGACGGCCTTTGGGAGGATGCCAGCTCCATTGATGGGCGGGAGAAGCTTGTTAAGAACGACGCGTGGGATGGCCTGGAATTTGACCCCGCCGACCAGAGCAACCATCTCATCTCCCTCGAATACGTATACATCTCCAGCCATGGTGTGCTTAGCTCCTGCGTGCATCTTCACATAGTTGTGATATGATTTGCTGGCTGACAAGGGCCGGGAAATCCGCAAGGACTCCCAGCCGTGAGAGATGTAGACCGTTTTCCTTGAGTCGACCGCATCGGAGCCATTTAGGACGAATCCAGAAAGGTGTGCAATGTTGTCAATCCAACAGGGACTCAATTCGAAGTCACCATCATGTTCAGAAGCCTGAAACTCGACCACCGAGGTGGCTTCAAAGTTCTTGCTATCGATAATGACCTCCTTCATTCCGTGATATTTCTTATCATACTGGACAAGGGCTGAGAATTGCTCATAGGCTTGCGCACGATTGACCTTCTTGTATTTGCCCTTGCTGGCTCCTTGGGCAAGCACGTCGATTCGTGACCGATACAAGTAGTCCACTCGTGACCATTCTTCCACCCACGACTTGATATCTCCATACTCGACAACGCATGTGGCGTGCAAATCCGTTTCGGAGCCATCTCTAGCTATGCTACAGAACCTGATTTTGGCGGACTTGAGAGGTCGCTCAGCCGTGGCAATGATTCTGACCAGTTGTGACTCTTTGGCATTGATCCTCTTTGCAATAAGGGGCTTTACGATTTCCAAATGGCGCACGTCCAGGCCGACATCGTCTTCCCTTTTATTGGCCTTCCTGTACAGGTAGTCTGCCACCGTCAGTGCCATATCAGCGTATACTGCCTATGAATTGATTAGCTTCAGTCCAAATCTAGGTGGATGCACATACCGATGGACAGAGCGCTGATCCATTCACCAAGTGTCCAGTGACTGCATGGTTGAGATCAGGATCGGACAGGTCAGACTCGGCCACCACTGTGATGGCATTTCCAAAATCTTCTTTGGTTACTTTTTGCACGGAGGACGTGGACAGATAACGGTCCCTACCGCCCTTGGGTGCCCGAGCCTGGGAAGGTGGCACAAGAAGCTCCCCTTTGTTCAGACACCAGTTGTTGGTATACTCGAGCCAGTAGTTTTTGTTCTCGAATGCATAAGTCGGCAGTGGAAGGACACTATGGGCAGACTCATATTCTCGATGGAATTCGGTCCAATCAATATTGACACCCTTGCGGTGTAAGATACTGAGAGAGCTTGCGGTCGTCCTCCATGGATCCTCCTTCTTGCGAAGTGACGGGAGGGCCACAACTTCACCTCCAAGGCTCGACTTGATAAATGCAGAACAGACGAGGGTTGGGCCAATTTCAACCCAGGTCATATTCTGATCAACTAGTCCTCGTGCCTTCGCCTGTGCAATAGCGCCCAGGAAGTCGACTGGTTCTCTGGCATGGCGAGCCAAGTACTCTGCTCCAAAGATATGGCCATCCGTAACTACCTCCCTAAGTAGAGGGGAAAGAACAGGAATAGTGGGGTTTCGGAAAGTGATACAACTGGCCTGCTCGCTGAACGAGACTAAGATAGCAGACACTTGAGCAGAGTGGAAAGCATAAGCAGTGGGTAGCAAGACGCATTTGATCCCTGCGCCTTTGAGAGTCTTTGAGTACGAGATCATCTGTTCAGCGGGTCCACTGATCACGGTCTCTCGAGGCCCATTGATGCATGCGACTTCAGGGCTTTCACCAGCTAGGATGTCCTTGACGGAAGGTACAGACGTCGCAACGGCCAGCATCGCATGTGTTCCTGCGATACAGTTCTCCTCAAGAAGCTGTGCTCTTCTTCCGACGAGGAATATGGTGTCACTTACCGACAGAACACCGGCAACGTTCAGAGCCGCATATTCTCCGAGACTGTGACCAATAACCGCAGTCGGCGAGATGCCCCAAGACGTCCAGAGGCGCGCCAAAGCTATCTGAATACAGGATTGGCCCACTTGTAAAACAACTGGAGAAAGCGAATCCATCGCGGTAACGGTGCCATCTACAAGGGGAAGGAAGGATGGGAAACCCTGGTTCTGGCTAATTCTATCAAAATCTAGGATATCGGACCTAAACTGTTTGGAGGTTTCAAAGAGCTCTCTTCCTAGAGCCGGGTAGTGCGAACCTTGACCGGTGAAGACGAAGGAGACTTTGGGTGTGTTTGAAGACACACTTTTGACAGTCTCCTTCTGGGCAGAAATTAATGCCCCCTTGGCCTCAGAGATATCGGAAACCGCGGCGGAGATGCGGAAAGAGTGCTGCGTCCTCCGTGCAGTGGAGGTGTATGAAAGTGTTGCCAACGACGTATCGGGATACTTTTCAAGGTAGGAGATAAGGTTGTTTATATTCTTCTTCAAAGACCACGCGGACTTCGCGGACACTGCAACAACGAAAGCGGTACGAGCATCGCGCTGGTTGCTATAGACCATAGAGTTCGGGGCATCTTCGAGAAGCAGACCAGTGTTTCCGCCTGCTGCGCTGAAATTGTTCAAATATGCTCTCCTCTGGCCGCCAGCTGGGGCAAGCCATGGGGCCTCTTTAAATGCAATACGAATTCCTCTTTCATTCATGTCTTTCGGGAATTTTTTATTCATAGTCCCCTTGATACCGACATGTGGAGGGATGACATTTCGCTGAAACATAAGGAGGACCTTGATCAAAGAGGCAACTCCGGCGGAAGCTTCCCCATGACCAATATTCGCCTTGAGGGCTCCGACGTGAACAGTCTGACCTGGAAGTCGTCTCTCTCTCTCGTTCTGTGGGGCGAAGACGTTTGAGATAGATTTCATTTCAGCCCCATCACCAGCTTGAGTTCCCGTACCGTGCATCTCCACGTAACTCACATCCCGGAAATCCAAGCCCGACTTTTTTAATATTTTTCTGTATAAGAGTTCTTGTGTTTCAGGGTGGGGTTGAGTGATTGACACTGCCTCTGCCGAGTGGTTCGTGGCCATTCCCAAGATAACTCCTAGAATTGGATCGTTATCATTCTCGGCGTCCTCTAATCTCTTCAAAACAACCGTTCCAATTCCGTCACCCCGACAGAAACCATCCGCTTCTTCGTCAAATGTCTTACAAGAACCGGTTTTAGACAGAAACTGTGCTCGGCTAAGCCCAGCGAATAGGTCTGGAGTTGTCATTACATTAAGTCCTCCAGCAATGGCAGTATCACACTCTTTCGCTAGTAGAGAAGTGACGGCCAGTTGAATTGCTGCAAAACTTGATGAACAAGCTGTGTCGACGTTATAGCTTGGCCCACTGAACTTGAAATGATAGTTGATACGTCCTGAAGCAAAAGCCCGAATAGCACCGGGAATATAATAAGTGTCAATTTTCTGAGCAGCGTTTAGCTGTCGCCAGTCGTCACTAGTTTGGCCGTAGAATGTACCAACGCGATTAAGCATCGAAGAAGGAGTTCTATTAGGCACGAAACCCGACATTTCGAGCGCCTCGTAAGCCGTGACCAAAGCTAGTCTCCCCATAGGATCAGTCTGATATGCTTCGCGTGGTGACATGTTAAAGAAACGAGGGTCGAACAGCCCAGGCTCGTTGATAAAACAACCATATGGAGTATGGCTGGTGTTCTTCTTCTTCCCTGTGGGGTCGTAGTGCGCGTCAATGTCAAACCGGTCTGGAGGAACTCTTCGATGCACATCTAGTCCGTCCTCTAATAATTTCCAGAGGCCGTCGAGATTATCGGCTTCAGGAAAACGGCCTGCCATTCCTACAACAGCAATTTTCAATGTCTCGTCTTGCGGACTTTTCCCAGGCTCTACCATCCCCAACTGTTCTCCGGCCGCAACTTCAATTGATGATCCTTTTTTTACTGCGGATATTAAGCCACTCAATGCATTGGATGGCCCGACAGAGGAGAATTTGCACATGGTCTTCCTGGATTTTCGAATCTCTGAAGCAACAGCAGAATGTACACGATCAAAAGACATCGGTCGAGTCAAAATATCGTTCACGACTTCTCTCAGAAACTTGTACATGCCCGCATCTACAGACAACTCCTCTGTGGCTCCTGAGATGACACGAGTCAATGGACCCACGAGCTTAATGTTTGCTTCTGTAATTGGTTGCAAGACTTCCTCGACATCGACGTCAGTATACAAATGGGGCGCATGAAATGGGCCAAGTATTTGGAGGGGCACCGATTTGTGTGCGCAAAGGTATCCCGACTCCTGGAATAGAGTTCGCAAGGTCTCTGGCGGTCCGCTAATAGTGACCACCTGTCCGCTGGTAGAGCTTACATATGCCTGGCTAGCTCTTGGTAGGCCCTGTGACGTTATATTAGTTCGGGGCCAAGTGAGTATTCTGACCCTGGTGTTGCTTACTTTTGTCTCGTTAAATTGTGTAACTTCAGAGATTGTAGCGTCTCTTTTCCCTCCTAGAACGACTCTCGACCAGCTCTGGGCGCTTTCGACATCATGATCGGTGGATAACCGCCGAGCAGCGGCATCAACCTTCACCCCGATTCTAAAAGCAACGCGGATCACTTTCAACGCAATGGAGATTAGATCCAAAAGGCTCCGGCTGGCCGATACCGCTGCAGATGCGAGCAAACCAGTGCACAAGCCGACGAGGGCGGTATCTGAGGGTACGATATACTCGGGCTGATGTTCTTCAAAAAAGCTGTTCGGATCTGTGTAAGTCTCCAACTTTTTCAAGCAGCGGGATATTCACCTTACTATGCTGGCTAACTGACATATACAGGCTAGAGTCGTCTCTAAGATTGTATTTCGTGAGCCTGAGTCGATATACCGCTTCACCAGATCGTGGATATCCGTAAACTGCGGAATCTGCACCTGTACCTGGCGAGGATGCCGACGCACTTCATCGCGAAGAGTGTCTTTCACTCTTTCGAGGAAGTGGAGGAAAACAACTCCTTTGTGGCGCTCGCAAAGTTTCTGCAGCGGATCTCGAAAGTCACCAGTCTCATCACCAAAGAGAAGCACCTGGAACGTGTCTGCCATATTTGCTATTTTGCAATTTGGCTCTATGTAGAGAATGGACGCTGGAGTTCGAAGTTATTCCCTTGGGTATGGATCTAATTATGCAAAGTTCCAGAACCCTCGTTATTCATTGCTAATCATCTATAACGCAAATCACTTCTAGACATAGCTTCCCTCCAAATGGGGAGAAATTAGATCTCACCCTGTCTCGGGGCTCGGTAATCGAATCTACAGTAGCTACCTGGAGTATCATCCGTCGTCGGCTTGACCCCGAAGCTAGCCGTCAGCCTCAACCCTGGCCAGAGACGAGATTGCGGATCCGACCCTGGTGGCTATTCACACCGGCTATCTCTCGGCAAGCGGGCATCTTACGTAACATTCCTGGTCGCCAGGGGGTGCTGTTATTTATTTACCACCGGAATTTAGCCGAACCTAGTAAATCAAAACAACCTTAGTAAAATACATCTTACCCAACTCTCAACATGGCACCCTCGACACTGTGCTATGGGAAATACTTGTAGCGAGGTTACCGGAGCAGGGGTACCAAAACCTCTTTCTATATTCAGTGCTGCTTTACTACCACAGCAATACCACAATACTACCATACTACAGTTATGGAATATTGTATACTACATTCCTACACCCTAAACTCCTCTGATTATACTTCTCATAGCACTTCAATATTCAGCGGAGGTTCGGCCTTGATACGACACCAACCACCATCATACCAGTAAACGGGAACTCACAGAGATCAAGGGCAATGCGGGATTCTGATGTGAACAGTGGGCAATTGGCTCCAGGAGGCAAGTTTTATCTAGTATTCAATTATAAATGACATCTCGCTGGCAGGTACTAACTTTTCCTCGCAGATGCGGGTAGATCTGTGCATAAGCTCCTGGGTTCAAGAGGCCCCGAAAGCAGCAATACTGAATATTCCTGGCGAAATGTCCTTCAAGTATCAGAAGTCCCTTGGCTTGCTGAGCGCATATTCTTCAATCAGACGCTTTTCCCAGCATCCGCATATATATCAATGGCTGGAGAGGCGCTGCGACAAATATCAAATAAGAAGCTAGATTCATATGAATTAAAAAACTTCAAAGTTACCTCGGCTCTCATATTAACGTCAGAATCAGTAGCAGTCCCTGATCCCGACATGTATATTAACTTTTCTATAGCATAACTGGATGTCGCAGATGACATTCTCTGGGTGGGAACAGCGCGTGCAGCCTAAGGTTCTTGGCACCTGGAATCTCCACAAAGCCACGTCTTCCTCTAAACTAGACTTCTTCCCGCCGTTCCCACCCATCCGTGGAGTGACCGGCCAATGGGGCCAGGCAAACTACAACGCGGCAAACGCGTTCTTTGATGCTTTCGTGAACTATCGCCACGGACTGAATTTTCCCGCCTCCGTGGTTGATATCGGATTCATGGGCGGTGTCGGCATAGCGATGGAGAACAGCGCGCTCGTGGAGAAGTTGAAAGCGGGCGGGTATCACTTCCTTTCGGAGCAGGACCTCATCGATGCTTTGACGATTGCCATCTCGAATTCCCATTCCGGAAATGACCGCTTCTTGAACCAAAGTCAGCTTAGGCTCGGGATCAGGCCGACTAAGGCTCTTTCCAATCCCTCTACTCGTGTTGTGTAGAAAAAAGATGCGCGGGTGCTGCTTTCCCACCAGCTGGGCGGTGTGGGGGAGGCGAGGGGGGAGGCGAGGGGCGAGGAGGCGAGAGAGTATTTCATGATGGCCTACCAAGATCAGAAACACTCCGAATGAGCCTCTATTCTATATATATTAAAGCCAGAACTTCCTTAAGAACTCTTTCCTCGCTTGTAATCAATCCATTTACCCAAGTCGCAATTGTCCTTGAACTTGCACTTGTTTCGTGACAAATTGTCGGCTTTTTACTGTAAAAATCGTAAAGAAAGTGTATGAGGTACCACTCCACTTATAGCAACGCCGCGTATTTGATACGTGGCTGCCGGTAAGTAGAATGTAGTAAATTGTATCTGATTAGAAAGCTTGCTTTCTTACTAAAGTCAGGACCCAGTGTGGATACGCACGTGACACCAATCCAAGAAACGGCTCGGGTGAGAAGCTCAGTAACATTCCTTATAGTAAACCAACCTAGTCATCTTATGCATTTCGCGGCGATCCAAACTTTCCGTTCCAAACTCCAAGGATTTCTGTGCAGACTTGACAAATGGTGTCCGTTTGGGGAGATTTGAGCGCAATAATCTACGCTTCAAACTGCTCGGATACATTATTAATGATTATTACAATAGCACATTAATATGCCTGGCGAAAAAACATTCAGAATCGATAAGCACCCATCCACGCATACCGGATTGCACAGCCGGATCCAAAGACTGGACATCCCTACTACCCTATACCCCTAATAATCTTGCAAACAATGGTTTTTTCAAGGATATGAACTAGGGGATGTGGCCTATCAAGTAGCCAGGAATTCCAAAACTTGAGCCGAGATTCAAAAAGGGCGTGTTTCTTTATAAACTGGGTACCGCCTGGGGGCAAAGGCAAATCAGCGAAGAGGATTCCACAGAAAGCGAACTGCTTACCCTAGATTGCAAGATCGTTAGGGGTAGAGGGTAGTATTCAGGTGCCGCAGCATTGCGAGCTTCCGGGTCAAAAGCTGAATAACTGAAGCCGTTCTCAGTTATGAAAGCAATTTCCCGGCGCATGTTACGATAAACGGGAGTAATGTGAAAACTATTCTAGAGATAATATTATGGTCTACAGTGTGGCAAATGCAACGAAACCAAACACCGATTGACGAAGAGGCAATAACTCCAAAAAGTACTGATTCTATACCGCCTGTGGTCCCTTGGTTCCGGTTGGTTAGGTCTCCTCTCTCCTCCTTTTAGTTGGAGATGATCCTGTCGGAATACCTACCACGTAGCAAAAGGCGTAGTAGCTGTGACTACGCTCTTGCTGGTGTGGTTCTGATATTCGTTGATTCATTCTAAGCTGCCGCCTATTGCCAGGTAGATATATAGGTGGTAGAAGACCCACAATCCCTGTGATACGGAACGCGTGAAGCTATCTACATGCATTCCAACAGTAGGTGGATTAACTTTTATTGTTATAATGCTGTGTGAAGTCATAACAAAGATTATAAATGCTCTGTAAAGAGTCAATGGGGGAATTTAAAATAAGAAACGGATACATAAACGTACCTTTTCAAGATCCTCCTTAACCTTTGGGTTATTCTTTGCCGTAGCCAACATAGCTAAAACTGGGTCATTCTCTATTGCTGTGTCTGGGTCTAACTTGGAAGCGCGATAGAAGTTTTTGGTTGAGATAGGATCAATAATAGAGTTGTAAATAGACCTTCGCACTTCATCATACTTGTCTAAGATACTATGGTCCGCTTGGCCAGTTGCAATGCCTACTAGACATTCGGCTAATCCTGTTACATCTGCGAATCCCCCCGTTAGGCCGAGGCCGCCCCATGGGTTGCAAAGATGTGCCGCGTCTGCTGCTAGACAGATACGACCAACTCGGAATTTCTCAGCGCATCTTTGGTGCATTCGGTACGGATTTAAATTGACCAAGGTGTAGTCTCCAGGTTTAGGATGGCCAGGGAGTATCTGCTCGAACTTTGCCGGTTGGTTGTCGACGACTTGTTGAAAGGTCAGGTTAGTGTCTTCTTGATATGACACGCGCCATAATCCGTCCTTTGTGAGGCGCATCACAACGTGGCAGTGCTCTGGATGGATTATGTTATTCATGTCATCGTAGCCAAATTTGTCGAATGGGTAGTAAACCTAACAATGTTGAGCTAGAAATCGAAGTCCTCCTTTTCCACTTACATTCGTTGCCACAAGTTGAACATCCCATGTCTTCCCAGGGAAGTTTCTTGCTCCTAACAATGACTTCCTCACTTGACTAGCCCCTCCATCACAGCCGCATAAAAAGTCTCCCGTAATTTTTTTCTCTGTTCCGTCCTCTTGCTGAATGATCGCCCATGCCGAATTTTCATCTTGACCAACATCTATCACCCGATGGCCCCATTTGAGGGAGATCTTGCTATTCTTCTCCGCGTGAGCGAGCATTATTTTACCTAGGTGGCTTAGAGGTAGAACGGTCATAGCTTCAGGACTCTTCGACTGCCCAACGTCTTCAATTGTCACGATAGTGGTCCCGTCAAGTTTTCGCCAAGCCATATTTTTTGCAAAGAAACCAGCTTCTCGAACATCTTCCAAGACTCCAGCACGCCTCAAAATTTGAATCGCAGGGACCATCATATGCGCGGCACGCGGCGCATCGCTTACAGTACTATCTCTTTCCAACAGTGTCACTTCTACGCCTTCTTGAGCGAGTGCTAAGCTCAAGGAAAGGCCACTGGGACCGGCACCCACCACAATAACCTAGAGGCACGCTTAGTAGAACATCCATTGTACGACCGAGATGAAAATTCCTTACGTGCATGATTATGTTTGAATGTCAGTTTGACGAAGAAATGGTCTTGGAAGAAGTGACGAATTCTAGATTGCTGCCGTCGCACCGTTCCTTTCAGGCTGCTGGAGAGAAAGGTCAGACAGTAACTTGCGTAGGGGATTGTGAAATGTCGAGAAGTGTTTTGTAGCCTGGCTCTGACAAAGTGGGAAATATATAACTAAGGAAAATGACGTAAAGAGGGGTGATAGTTCGGATCAGACCATGCAAAAATAGATCATAATACAGCTAGGGTATAAAACATGGAAAAGTGGAGATTTTTCAACCAAAATTACTTGTAAAGGCAATTCCGTGATATAGGTTCCACCTGTATGGTTTTTAACATGGTCCGAAGCGAACTGTCACCCCTCTTTACCTAAGATTGTTTCAAAGTCCTCGGAAGTTCTGGATATTCGGGAGAACAAAACGAGGGCTGGATCCACCAAAGAGAAAAATCAAAGTACTATTGCAGAGAAAGCAGTTTCCTAGAATACCTTATTTCATTTCTGAGTTTATTGCCACTGATAATGAAATATTTCGCAGCGTCTACTTCTTATCCTTATTCCGCAGCCGAGAAGCCCTGGTCAGGAGTTGCCAAGTAGGACTTCTCGGAACAAAGCCGGCCCGAACAGAACATCAATCACCGGCTTAACCATCTGAAGCTATGGTAACGCAGGCAGTATACCCTGGAATAATTGTGCTGTAGAAAGGAAAACATGTACCCAGAAGTCATATTGGAATAACGTCGGATCTTTGGCCTTCGGACCTGGAATTCATGAGCGGTGTGGCGTATGTAAGTCTTCAGATGTAGCGATTCTGTCCCAGAAATTCGTACCCGTAGATGAATTAGAGTTTTATGCAGGTAATATTACAGTCTGAACTGGATATTTCGGAACTCTCGGTTCCATGCCTATATTCCGATATATAGAGTTTTCCGATGTAAAGAGGTCGGTTATAGCCACTTAAGGCCCGGCTGATCCAGAGGTTTATTCCGATATATAGAGGTTTCCGATATAAGGAGTTCCGAAATATCCAGGTCGGACTGTAATAGTAATCTTCTCTTGTACTTTACATTACCGATTGTGGCGGCATGGAGGCCGGAACTACAACTTGCTTGCACATCTGCACCCTGTCAAGGAGTGGCACCACCGGTAGAGAACCACTCGCCCTGGCGTTCTGTAAAGCAAGGCTGGTGCTCTATGTCCTATATGATCTCGTGGCATAATGTCTTTTGCCAATAAGAATTTGATAATCACATAATGCCTGTGAATCACAGGTTCCTACTCTCAGTCCAGCATCACTTGCAGGGCAGAGCAATAGCCCATTTTAGCGAGCCCACAATGAGTATAACTCGAGTCTAAGTATACTATAAGTCTAGCTACCTTCCCTTTATTTGTTGTGCGATTAGAGTAAGCTCTAACACGTCGGCAAGCGGCACATGGTTCTCTAGGTTTAACCTCCCAAATATTCCGCAACCGATACTTAAATATGACATGCTTTTTCCTGTTCCGCTACTACTCGCTACGTCTAGAAATGTCATGCAAATAGACACCGCGATTAAATTAAGGAATTTGCTACACGTTGTGCGGTTAGTTACTTGGCCTTGTCCACTAAACACCCTCTTACCGGTCAAGTATATCTTGGCACGCGACCTGATTTGCAGTGGCCAGAACCACTTGAGCGGAGTTCACGCACATCTCCAAGCTTCTCCTGCGATGATCTTTCGAGACTCGACCGCCAGATGGAGCCGTCCATGGAAAATACATTATAAAGACGGCCTCATGGTACTGCCTGAACATAGACAGTACGGTGTGACGAGTGTGATAATTATCCAAGATCGTCCGCATATTGGGCTTGTGGATATCCTTTAAAGGAGTAGGCAAGCGACTTCGCCAGTCTTCCAGAAGCTTGTAAGTAATCTCTAGCTTTTGCTCTCGCTCTGCTAGAGACTGACGAAGGGCACTCTGGTTGTAAAGCATTTTCGCCGCCGAGCTGATGACAGTGGCATACAGACACTGAAGAGCAAACCAATCTGTCTCATGGTACACTTGCGGCGGGGCGTGGTCAATCCAGTCGCCATCGAGTGCCTGTTTCTACTGTTAGAGGCATATTTTGAGTGCGCAAGGCAAAGTGGCTCCTACCGGTGAAATACCACGTCGCAGGGAGTAAGGCACTTCAACAGAATACAAATACCACAAGCTTGTGCCCGCAAGCTCTCGATCTTCGCTATTTGCATACTTACTATGCATCAAGTCACGGTTCTCGAGTCTGAGTGCCCTAGCACAATTTACTGCCCGTGTCAATAGTTCAGAGTATATAGCATCATCAATATGCTCCGATATCGTTGTCTAAGATGGCGATTAGCAATACGTGGTATGGACTGATGGGTGCCTCAACTGACCAGTGCTAAAATTGTCTGATCAGTTAGCAAAATGAGCATAAAAGCACGGAGGTTGAACATGCCTGCAGCTTGAGAAGAGAGTTTGGTGCGCGCAAGACACTGCCGCGCGAATTAAGTGCCATCTTAGAGTAATAGTCGGCCGTCCTTTTCTTCTCTGGGTCCACGAAGCTCTGCGTGCTTTTTACAAGAGCGTTATATCCGAAGGCCATGACGGAATCAATCAGATGTATCAGTATCGGGTTCGCTTGATGCGTGTTTCTAGCGTCTTTCAAGTACTTGTCGAAGCATAATCGGGTCAGGAAATTTGCGATACTATAGCTGTTACTTATCACAATTAGAAAAGAGAAGATGGAAGTTACCCTAATGGTTGTTCAAAACATGCTTCATAATGTTAACAAAAATTCTCTATTTAAGTTGTAGGTTTTAGCATCGTTATTACGAGACTTACCGGCTTTACAACTTTCCATCAAGGCTGCATCATTCCAATACCAGGCTGCGTAACTATTATGGCATTCTTCATCGTCAAGATTTACTGACGAAGATTGGGACTGTACATGGGAAATACTTTCGAATATCCGATATATTTCGTTTTGTTTGGCGTTGGTCATAGTTTCCTGGCCTTGATACTGCGACAAGAATATTGCCTGTAGAGAGAAATCTACGCTACGCACAGGGTCTTGATTCAGAGCTAATCAACGTTTGTCTTACTATCTTAGGAATAATTATTTCTTACCCGAGAAGTTTCTCGTCGTGACCTTGAGGCTTACATTAGTACACAGCTTGCGAGTTGTCCTACTCTCGCCTTAATAGGGTAGAAGGTCTCACCTTATCGGTCGGATTCAGGAATCTGATCAATTCCCCAGGGGGCTCTGCTGGTTCAGCTGTGCACGGCGATCTATTAAAGGAGGGGCTTGTGTCTAGGTCAGTCAGTGCCGTCGAATTCGCCACCGCGGAGGAATCGGTATTCTCAGCCGTGAACGGATGGCTGAAATCGAACTGGCAGTCATCATCTGTCCTGGGAAATTGCCATGAAAATCTGCTCAAGCCGAGCACGCTTCTCGTATCTGCTGTAGGTAGTAAGTTGCGGATCCCGTCTCCATCAATTTCTACGCTCCATGTCGCATCTTCGGTATACTCGTCACCCAACGTCCGCAGGGCGGTCTGGTCATCGGCGATTAATGATTGTCTATGCGAGGTCTCAAGAGAATCGTTGGTTACGCTGTTGGTATTCGCAAGTGAAGGGTTCAGGCCTGGCGACAAGTGGGCATCATCTGGTGCTTCAGCCGGCTCGCTGGTTGTTGTCTGGCCTATTTCATCTAATTTCGATCTACTCTCAGGAGACTCTTCCGGAGACTTGTCTGACGCTTGCCGCTTCTTCAAGAGAATGTACTGGCATTCATTGTTATGCCTCTGTTCAATTAAGTCAGCCAAAGCACTCTACTTGGGAGGGAAGAACGCACTCGGCAATTGCTACACGGTGTTGCGCCATCGCCTTTACGGTTTCTGCTGTCAATTATCGACTCGAACCTTAATTAGTGCTATTACTCACAGCGAATCTTCTTCAGCTTGCACATTGTACATGCTCCCCTTCGCCGCGGGTTCCATCTTCTATTAATAATGATAGGTTGCGGGGGAGAGCTTGCTTGGGTATTGGGGATTATCAGCATCGGTGTGGAGGTAGGCATTGTCCTAAAATTTATACTCTTTAGTCCTTGTAAAAGTGTTCGTCTTTCTCTTAATTCTAAGCCACGTCTGAATAAGTTGCACTTGTCTTTCAACACCCAACTCTTCCACGGGGAATAATCTAAGAGGTAATTCCTTTAACCCCTAATATCAAGAACTCTCTGACTACGTGAGGTAAAACTTATGGTGGCGCTTTCGTCAGGAAATTATTATTGCTGCAAGGGTGAGCCATGGAGTGGGTTACGACATAGGGTTTATAAGCAATACAACTCTCTCATAGCTGTAAGCATGATCAAGGAAGAAGGCCCTAGTGAGTTTACATGACTCAAATTCCTCTTTCCGAAAGCTCCACAACGTATCAAGGATAATAAGTGTAGCGAGAACAAGGGTTGAGAAAATCTCCCAAGCATAGTACACTGAACCTCAATTGTTTTCCAAGGCCGTTTTAACGACTAAAATTATATAGTACAATAAAAGCAACACAACAATGTATTGAAAATATAATAATAAAATTTGTGACTACTATTTGATAAATATATATAACTGTCTGAACGCATGCAAATAGAATCACGTAAACACCGGATCATATGAGTTGTAGGTCCTTTCAGGACTTACAACCTCACGATCCTGTAGCTTAGAATCATCGAACCAACAATCAAGACTTATCCACCAACCTCAACGAGCATTGCGCATGAAACACATGCGTGCGTGGCCTCAGGTTAAAGTATAAGTAATTACTCCAACCTGGGTGTTCCCACAATAACTTCAAGTTTAAGTTTTTGTATATGTATTAATTAGATTGTTGTTGCAATATTAAATATTAGATGCTACTGTTTATTTGGTTTTGTATATGTAAACAAACGAGAATTTTAAAGCGGCCTTGGAGAATAATTAAGGTATAAGTTAGCAATGGCGAAATTTTTTTTTGAACCCCTGCTCTCGCTACACTTATTACTCTTGATACGTCGTATTACTCCGGTGTACATTAGGGGCAGCGGAATAAGCCGGCATATATTCACAATGCGGAAGAGAGGCACAGTGTATGATGCAATCCTTCCACCTTATAGTGGTAGAAGATATGCCTGTGATACATGCGTATCATCGTCGGCTACAGGATGCCGATATCCCGTTTGGCTCCGATGCCGAGCCGCTCTGTACCTGGGCATCATGCAGGAGAGGAAGGCGAGCGTTATCCTTCCAATCGGATACCGTAGCCACAGTCGTCATCAGGTGTCATCGGGTGAGCATGCATATGCCATGCCTCTTAGCGTGATAACGTGTTGCAGGGATATTTAGCTCTACCGCGGTGTCAGGCATTCTGTCACCTATCCCGTCCCTCGGCTCGCCGCCCCTTGTCAAAATGCGAATCTTTACGCCGTTATGCATACGAGATCGTAAATACGGTTGGTAGAAGGAATCATTAAAAAATGCACAAAACGATCAACTGTTCGGACAATGATTGCAGAAGTAAGCTTATTGTCCTCGTACAAGGGGGCATCATGAACAGGCTGCCCCCCCGCCGCCCCCCCCCCCCCCCCCCAACTTGTCAGAACATCAAAAATCATGAGAACGCATCAAGACGCGACGCAAATGCCCTCATTTTCTTAGCAATTGTGCCCAAAGCAAATGCAAGCAATATGCCTGGTAAACACTATAATCGCAAGTCCTTTCACGATTCAAATCGCCCCTCAGGCCAGCGATTAAGCAAAGAAGAACGCGCTAAAATCCTCACTCTTTACAATGATGCCCACTAGCCACGCCGTCGAATAGCTTCTTATTTTAAGCTTGCAGAAAGCACTGTTCGCAGTTGTATTCGAGATCAATATACTACTTTTCGCAAGTCTGCAGACCGACCATTTAAACTGTCAACACGCAAAAGAAAGTGGCTAATTGCAAAAGCTACAACAATGTAACAAATAGAGGGCAGCAGGAGGGATTGCAATATAGCAGGTGAGAACACGTATGTGATAAAAGCACATGGTGAGCAATGCAAGTGTAATAGTATTGTATTAATATGAGATGCAGGTCTTTGAATCTATAAGAGACTCAAACTTGTCCTCCTCTAAAGTGTTCTGGCTGCCATTTATGTCCTTCGCCTTTCGACTGTGTTGTATCCTTTCTTTACAGCCACCAAGTTTGTGATTGCTTGTGATTTGCTTGTGATTTGGATATTTCCGAAAGTACTTCAACAGCTGAAGCTCAAAAGCTAAAGCTTACAACAGTCTAGATCATACTTGTTATAGCTGCAAGCCTGTAACTGAAAGCCTGTAGCTGGCTATGGGCTAGTTGTTCTGTTTGCAACTCTAATTGTAGCCTTGAAGTACTGCAGTTGAAGCTTGTGACAGTCTGGGTCGTATGCTTTCGCTGAAAGCCTATAGTTTGCCATGGGCTGGTTATTCCGTTTGCGGCTCTGAAAGTGCTGCGGCTTAAACCTTATTTCCGTATGGACTTTTATTCCATATCCAGAGTTTTGAACTAGTTTGCCGAATCCTAACTGTTACAAACAAACGCGTTTTATCGAAGAATGTCGTACGAAGAAATTGAAGCTTTAGAAGGAATACAAGCATGCTAACGAACATTATTTCGAGCTTTTGACAAAAAAGAGTATTACCGTTGAGTCACTGCTGAAGAGCCTCTTTTGACTGAAGCACAACAAAAGCACGTCTTGATTAAGCATTAAAACACAAAGATTGGACTTTTGATATGTAGCAGCGTGTTTTATAGACGGATGAAGCTGCTTTTTGAGCCAGAGGCTTTTGGATCTGTTTACGTGACACGTCGAGCAGAAGAAAACACGTTGACAGCTGTTTGGTTCCAAAATTTCGCAAATATAA
The DNA here is from genome assembly GCA_021307315.1 of Bisporella sp. PMI_857. Taxonomy (NCBI): domain Eukaryota; kingdom Fungi; phylum Ascomycota; class Leotiomycetes; order Helotiales; family Helotiaceae; genus Bisporella; species Bisporella sp. PMI_857. The sequence goes on from JAJSPD010000072.1 coordinate 107,080, forward strand.
AGCTTGGATAGCACACAAGTGTATTTCTGGTACAACAACAGGTTCTTTGCTTGTGTTCGAGGAAAAAGAAACACTGTTACTACAGAAGTTTATTCTAAATACATGCTTCCTGGCATATACAGTTATATTAAAGAGATGAAGCATGAAAGAAGCTATTTTAAAGCTATTTTGATGGAAAATAACGGTTCAATTCATAAAGCTAAGCTTACAAAAGCGTATCACGCGTACGGTGATAAACCATATGACTTGGCTAGCTAATTCTCCAAATCTCAATCCTATCGAAAACGTGTGGCGTTTGCTAAAGCATAAGACAGGAAAGAGATTTCCACATTCAGAAGAAGAAGTACGTCGGTTTTTAGAAGAAGAATGGGCAGCGCTGCAACTTGAAGACTTTGTACACCACATAAAGGAGATGCCAGAGAGAGTTCAGGCTGTTATTGATACTAGAGGGGGGCATACAGAGTGGTAAAATCAATTACATATTGCTTGCATTTGCTTTGGACACAATTGCTAAGAAAATGGGGGCATTTGCGTCGCGTCTTGATGTGATTCTTGATTTTTGATGTTCTGACAAGGGGTCGGGGGCGCAGCCCGTTCATGGTACCCCCTTGTACATGAATGCAGAAGTAAGCCTATTGTCTCATTGCATATGTCCATTTAGGAATAGCATTGCAGATCATAAGGCCCGGCCCATGGTTAGTTCTGCGGATAGAATAAGGTTCGTAATTCCGTCCCATATAAGCATAAATTAAGTTTAGCCCACTAATGTACCAAACTGTTCGGGAGCATCCGGGGTGGGCGCCCTATAGGGACAGGTGATGCCATACACACCGGTTATATGTACTTGCCATTGCAGGAAGATAGAGATTTACTGCCATAATAAACTTACGTTATTAGAGTACAATCCCAAGTCACTTAGCATGTCTCAATCATCACTTGAAGATGAATGTTAATTAGGTCTCTGCCAGTGCGCTGCCAGGTTGTGATTGATACTTAAAGTGGCCTTACAAAATACTATAGATTTAGAGAATACAGTATTTTAAAACAGCAATAATCATGTGACATTTTCAGGGATGTTGGTGGGTCGACACGGTGCGCATTTATTTGTCCTAGATACGAGCGTGCAGTAACGCTAGTATATTGTGCCGACTGCTACAGTAGTATCTTTCTAACCCGATGCCGAGAGATTATAGCCGGTCCGTGTTTGATAGTAAATTCCTAGGGCTACGAAGGCTTCGCAACTTCGTAGCGGAAGGCTAAAAGAATGGACTGATTATCACGTACGACGCTTCGTAAGTTATGTGTGCTAAAATCCGAAACGAATATACAAGGGGGTTCGTACTATCCTCTCTCCTAAATAGAGGTTAAATGGTGGGCTCCATGGGTATTGTAGCTTCTGAATGGCTATAAGCCCTTGCGGCTCCTTGCAAAACTCACTTAATGCCCAATTTTCCTTCTTGCACGAGCCAGCAGCGATGGGGCGGAAGAGTTAAACACTTAACTTGACTAGCAGCAGAAGCTCTTGGCAGTACCCATAGAGCCCACCTTTAATCTCTATTTAGGGGGCAGGATAGTAAAGAGCTGGGGTGGGCTTTTGGCACTGCTACCTTGAAGCGTATGCTAGAACCGACTGGCATTCTCAATTGGCGCTGTAAAAGGCGCCTCGGTCTTACAGCTGACGTGGCTCATAAAAGGTATCTTTGGTGCAAAGAAAGGGAGCATTGGACCCTGGAACAGTGGGGGGGGGGGGGATACATGTGGGGTGACGAGTGTTTTGCAGAGCGGGGGAATGGCCGGGCAGGAGAATGGGGGTATGATTGAAATGGCCACCATCAGCGCCAACCAAAAATCACGGCACTCCGCTTTTATTTGGCCGACGTGAGACTTGGTGAAAATTTGTGTGTCGCGATTTTGCACAACTTAACAAAACAACACCTATATTAAATAACAACCAAAAAAAATGTGGGAACACCCAGGTTGGAGAATTACTTATACTTTAGAGAATCTATAGCTAAGGAAGGAAGAAGAGCACGAGGAGAGCAGGCTATATAGTAGCAGTTTTATTACGCCCGACTAAGCCTAGAGGGCCCTAGTATAGGTAGTATGGGTTTACGGACCCGACTCATCAGGGTCACGTGGTCCGCCAACCCCCATTTTGTAGAATCTAGAGTAGGACCTAATACAACAACAATTACCATATCCATCAAGAGCAAGAGCGTGGCCTATTATATAGAGCTACGCCTTTTGCCCCGTGGAAGGTAAGACACCAATACCAACAGAAGGAAAGCAGTGCCTTATATACAGGAGGCTGGCCAGGGGCCAGCGTAAGCGAGCCCTGTGGTGTCAGGGGGCCAAGCTCTAAGCGAGACAGGCCAGGGCCGTGACAACGGTTGTCAAGGAGTGCGGTTTTGTCAGGGCTAAAGAACTCGATTGCTACAGTAGGGAGTATATATATTGTGCAATGCCTAGGCTCCTGGGCTGACAGTGCTCAGCCCCCTAGGCCCCTGGTGCTATGGCCCCCCTGGGCTGACAGAGCCTCAGCTGCAACACGGACTACCCTACCCAATTTAATAGACTCTTCTGATGTAGAGTCTAATGCTGAGTCGATCGACTCAATACAGAGAAAATGCCAGATTTCGTATCTTTCTAAAAATTGGTCCTAATCGCATTATTTTGTGACATAAAATTTTGGTAATGCCACCATCTTTCTTGGATACTCGTCCGCTTACGCTCGCTCACACCATTTTGATCCAGAGTATAAGGTACAGAGGGTTCGCATGAAATGCTATGTTGTGCAAGGATAACTTTAAAGTGTTGGTTATCATATTCTCCTTTGCCATTATCGCACCGAAAATGTCGAATTTGATATCCAGTACCATTCTCAACTACGGCCTTAAAGTCTTTAAATGCTTGAAGAACTTCTTCATGTGATTTTAACTTAAGGAAGTATATCCAGACGTAGCGAGTTGCATCGTCGATAAATATTATATAGTATTTAGATCCTATAAGAGATTGGGTAGGAAGGGGACTACATAAATTAGAATGGATGCAGAAATTCATTTTCAAGTCAGCAGGTTCAGAAAGTGTCATGCTCAAACACTCAATGATTTACATTTGCCGACACACTGGCACTACTATTGTAACAGCCAGGGTCGGTTAAAGACGGCCATCGTGACAGCCTAACAGCCAGCCGAAGGCTTTTCAGCTGTAGTACCTTTAGGGCTGCAAGCGGCGCGCTACGCCCATGGCCAGCCACGGGCTCATAGCTACGGCCACAGGCTCACAGCTACAGCACAGTTAAAAGATATAAGGAACAGCTAGAGCTCTCTGAAGAAAGCAAGCTTGAGTTTTCCTGCTAGACTTACAAGCATACTTCTGATATTAATTCATCACTATTGCAACTACATCGCTAGTCACGTGTTCTCACCTGTTATATTGCAATCCCTCCTGCTGCCTTCTTTCTGTTACAACTATAGCTAACTAAATTTTAGACCCTGTATTGCCTTGGAACTCCTACCTGAGGGATATCGGCAAAATCCAGCGTCGGGCGCAGGTTTCATTCGGCAGACTAAGCCGCCTTTTAACTTGGCGGAGCTGAGCTTTTGACACCAACAAACCGGTATCTTCCATTCATTCTGACTGCAGCAGTCATACGGAGCTGAGCCGCTGACACCAACAAACCGGTATCTTCCATTCATTCTGAACTGCAGCAGTCATACCACGGGAGTCTATTGGATATGCGCGCACTGTGCAGGCTTGGTGGCGGAAGCCCCTCCAGCGATGTCACTACAGTAGCAGAGGTCAGCTGGCCAGATCACCTACTTGTTCGGCCTCAAGTTGGGGAAGTGAGTTAATGTATAAGTAGACCCTGAGGATGGGTCGAGATAAGTGTTTGTAGGTTGGCAGAGAGATCTTTGTGACTGTGAGTACACTACGCGGCCGCAGTTCATCCCTATCGCTCTGATTTCTTCCCAGTATACTTGTTGAAGACAATAACAGATAACAACGATGGCTACAATCACCGCCTGGCACGGTAAAAGCCTGCAGGAGCATACGTATTTGCGTGACAAGGCGGCGAAGCAGGGATTCCGCTTTCTATCCCTGAGCGTCCATGGCTTGGTATCCGACCCGCACTATACCGCCGTCATGATCAAACGACCGCAGGTGGTAGCCCAGCGAGACTGGCCGGCTATGACGGCCGGTACCTTCCAAGAGACCTTTGATGCCCAGGCGAAACTCGGCTTCGGCCCGGTCATTGTTGCCGCCACGGGCACGGCCTCCAACCCTCTGTTTGCGGCAGTGTTCCAACCGGCTAGCCCAGTCCCGCTGACGCGCTTCGGACTGACCTCTGGCAGCAGCCAAGATCCCAACACCATCCAGGGCATGAACAGAAAGGCGCACACCGACGGCCTGATTCCGCGCTGGCTGGCCGTCTATGGCGATTCCAGCTTGCCCCGGTTCGCCGGCATCTGGGTGCCCAACACCGAGAAGGTGGTCTGGAACGACGACGGCTTAGTTGACACGAGTAGCGGCTACCAAATGCGCTTCAATGCGCAGGTGTCGGGATGGTGCCGGCCCGCGCTGGTCACGCTTTCGCCCGATACGCACTACATGTCGCTGTTCGTCGACAACGAAGTCGGTCCTTGGGTGGCGTACCACGGCATGGAGGCCACCGATTACCAGAAGCAGTTCGACATCTGGACCCCGAAGGGCTTCTTCCCGTCCTGCGTGCAGGGTGGTGGCGTCGGTTCGTCAACGCGTTACGCCGCTATATTCGTCAAGTCCGAGTAGTCGGTGCCGAAGCACTTCCAGGCGACTGGGCCTGTCACCAATGCTGCCATCGACGCCGTCATCGAGCAGGCCATGCAGAATTCACCAGTGCGTCATGCCTCGCTCGCCATCGTCCACGGCTCTAAGCTCGTCTACACGCGCGGCTACACATGGGGCGAGCCGGACTGGCCACTGGTGCAGCCGACGTCGCGCTTCCGCCAAGCGAGCGTGTCTAAGACGATAATGGCAATGGCCATCTACCAGCTGATTGAGGCCAATCTGCTTAACCTCACGGACAAGCTGCAGGACATCTTGCACCTGAAGACCCCCAGCGGCGGCGTGCCCAAGAGCCCGCAGTTTGCGAACATCACGATCCGGTACCTGCTCGAGCACACCAGCGGGATCAACGCCAACGCATTCAACGACGACATTAGCATCCTCAATGCGTTCAAGGCAGCCCAGCCAGCTGGCAGCTGGCAGCTACCCGTGAGCACCGACATGCGGGACTCCTTCATCGCCTCCCTAGACTTGGAAAGCAGCCCCGGCACCACTCAAGCCTACAACAATTGTGGCTACTACCTCCTCGGCCGGGTCCTGGCCAAAAAACGCAACCAGAGCACTGCTATCGACGCTCTCAACGACTTCCTCTTCAGCCCGCTCCACATCAGCCGCATCCGCCGCGGTACCTCCCTCATCGCTGCCACCCCGCCCGACGAGGCGCGTTACCGCGCCCTCAACATCCCCGTGGTGCCGAGCGTCATGACTAACGACCGGCCCCTCGTGCCGAGCGTCATGACTAACGACCGGCCCCTCGTGCCGCTGGGCTACGGCGACGAGCAGTACGAGGACAAGGAAGGCTCGGGCGGCTTGTCGGCTGCAACGTCGGATCTCGCGCGCCTCATCGCCATTCTACTCTCCCCCACCAACAGCCCAGCGATGAAGCGCACCACGATCCAGCAGATGCTCGACAACGCCGTCGCCAGCCAGGCCGCTTGGAGCGGGCGCGCCGGCCACGGCTTCGACAGCGTTGGCAACCAAGGCAACGGCAAGTACTATGGCCAGAAGGGCGGCTCGCTGGGAACTTCACATAATGTGTTGGAGATTAACGGCGACTGGGGCTTTGCTATGTGTTGGGGTGGCTCGACGACTGCGGCTGCCAACTGGTACCCGGACTATCCAGCAGTCATGAACATTGCCAAGGGCGTCGCCTGGGGACCGGCGGACCTCTTTCCCTCGTTCGGTATGCCCTCGCTATAAAGTGAGCAGGAGGCTTTTCCTATTGCATAGGCTGAAGGGCCATTTCATTCGCTCGACGATCGACTGGTCGTTTGGAAGAGAAGTTAGCTATTGAAGGCAAAACGAACTGTAATTCTGTGAAGGAAGAGAGAATACTTGGGCAACGTTTGATAGCTTCTCATGGAAAGCGTGAACTCTTACTACTAGCGCTGAGCGTCAGAAGATAGTAGAGAATAAATTTCACACCATGTTAGCAAGGAGCGGGTATTTTGCTTAGAAGTGATATCGACTCGAGAGTATAAAGTCATGAAAGCTACTGAAAGACTACATCGGTGAATTTTCGGCAGTGCCGATGCCAGCCGAGTACACTTGTCCAAGCAGTAGTCCTAGGTACCTTAGTATACTTCTCGCGTGTTATTGTACTAAGCAAGAAGCAGGGCCTCAGACCAAGCTAACTATAATAGCACTAGTTCGTTTGAAAATTGTGAGTCCATTTAAAATCATAGAGTTTTTCGGACTGAAGGCGGTTTCGCATCTTACTATATGTAACAGTCAGGATTCGGCAATCCAGTTCAAAACTCCGGATATGGAAACTCCGGATATGGAATAAAAGTCCCTACAGAAATAAAGTTTCAGCCGCGGCACTCTCAGGGCTGCAAACTGAATAACCAGCCCATGGCCAACTACAGGCTTCTAGCGAAGGCGTACGACCTAGGCTGTCACAGGCTTCAGCTGTAGTACTTCAGGGCTGCAATCAGGGCTGCAAACGGAAAAACCAGCCTATAGCCAGCTACAGGTTTTCAGCTACAGGCTTGCAACTACAATAAGTATGATCTAGACTGTTGTAAGCTTCAGCTTTTGAGCTTCAGCTGTTGAAGTACTTTCGGAAATATCCAAATCACAAGCAAATCACAAGCAATCACAAGCTTGGTGGCTGTAAAGGAAAAATACAACAAAGTCGAAAGGCGAAGGACATAAATGGCAGCCAGAACTCCTTAGAGGAGGGCAAGCCTGAGTCTCTCATAGATTCAAAGACCTACATCTCATATTAATACAATACTATTACACTTGCATTGCTCACTACGTGCTTTCACAACTTACGTATCCTCACCTGCTATATTGCAATCCCTCCTGCTGCCCTCTATTTGTTACATCCACCTTATCCCTTTCCCCCAGTCCATCCAAAATTTGCCGTTCGATAGAGTAATGTCTTGCAACACTCGTTCTTTCCCGCATCATTCAGTCTTCTAATATTTTGTCCAGGGCTTTCAAGATGACGCCTGGTTGGACTCCGAAAAAGATGGCTGTCGAGCCAAGAAAGGGGAGCATCTCCATTGAATCCATTGAAACTATCTGCGGGGAGGTAGTCAAGGACATGACGCGGTTGGAGCGGACTAGAAGTCCAGAAGCCCAATCGAAGAGTGACAGAGGACTGCTGTGTCGACGGGATCGGCGACGGTGGGGTGCTTGAAAACATAAAGGCAGGTGTTATCACAACACTTTACTAAGTGCCTGCTACTAGCATGTTGTAGCCTCTAAGGCCTTAGGTTGTCGCAGTGTCTAGCTATCCCTATTAAACTATTAGTCAGAAAATAGAATACAAAAAATCGAAAGAAGATCGATTAACACGAGCGCAAAAGCTAGGCTACATAACCTGTAAAGGCGCGGAGAACACAGAAAAGGACAGACAACTTGGTGTTGAAGTGTATGTATGTCCATAGCTCAAGCTAAGCTACAGACGGGAGAGAAAAGCTGGGCCGACTACCTAACCCCCTACACGGCTTTAGTAAACAATTTTCCATGATGCTAATAACTCTTCCCTATATGCCCAGGCGGCAATCAACGCTGTTCCCGGACTCAAAACAGCTGCTATACCTATAAATGCTAATGCAAGCGGGATCCAACCTATGGTCAACCTCCCAACTGCTTTTAGATCCCTAAAATTAAGCACAACGAGATAGATCATGGGAAGACGCGCCGCCAGTATATCGACCTGTAACCAAGTGGCCCATAAATCGCCCATTGTGGCAAAGTTTCCAAGGCGAGCCCCAAACGACATTCCATAGTATATCGAAATAGGGGGAAATCTCAGAGCCGTATACCAGTAGGCCATTGTAGAAGTTAAGCCACAAGCAGCGTAAAATACTCGGAGGTATGCTAAATCCGTGTAAGGCATATCTACAAAAGTCATCCTAGATCGAGGGCCAAAAGATGCAATTAGCATCTGGAGGACGGGCACTATCATGGGAAAGAACTGCCACGCTGTAATGAGGTTCACAAAATATAGCAGACTAGCACTGGGCGCATAGAGCAACAAGTATGCTGTCGGCAATGTAAAGCCAATAAGAATTGCTGGCAGAAGTGTTTGAGCGTTACTTGTCGGAACATGTCGTAAATCCGGAGCTCTATAGTTTGTGATAGGATTCTGCAGATAGTGAAAAAAGCAGTAGAGTGGCACACCAGAACCACTGCCTCGGAGTTTTACCATCCAGATGAATAGCGAGAAACTAAATTGTTAGATCGTGGATAAAAACTTTAGGTAGGAAGCGTACATTTGTGCAAAAGACAGAATATTTCCTCTCCTCCGGCTTTCAACCATCCAAATGCCCAATATTGCGTTGAAGTCGAACCAGTAAGCAAGTGCCCGCGCACGTGCAAGTTCGTGAGTAAGCATACTCATATAGAATTCAACAAGTGTTTCTAGCTCTGTAGAAAGCACTCTAGGCAATGGTAGCCAATACATAAGCGAGTTAGAAGGGAATTTATAACCCCACGAACTCGCCAAGAGTCCTCGAACGTCCGCTTCATAGCTTTGGGCACTGCGTTTGTCTGCAACTATCTGGAAGAACTGCCCACCAAGAAAAAAGAACACAAAACATACAAGCAGTATTGGAGATGCCCTCAACGCTCGAAGGATCATACTTTCCCCATTAGCTCGGTACATATTCCCTCTCTTTGCCAACCCGCCTAGGGGAAGGTAGTCCAAGGAGGCGGACCCAATCGCTAGGCCAGATATGATATTGACCATAAGGTCAGGGAAGTTTGGGATGACATATTTGGCCACGACCTCATTGAATACCGTATTCAGAGTATCAGTGCGCAATATTATTTGGGATTCCTGATGGGCAGCTTTAGCGCGTGTATACCGGGATTTCTGGAACTTCTGGAGACAATTTTCAATTGAAGCTGTATCAGGCTTCTGGTTTGAACCGTTTTCGACAAGTTGGTTAAGGGCATTTGCCAATTCAGCAACGTCTTCGATAGCAGTATTCCCGCCTTGGCCAGAAGTAGGGGAGGTCTAAGATAAGATAAGTAAGTTGCCAGTAAGTTGTTGGGGACTAGTGTATATTGCATACCTTGCGTATTGCATCCCCTACGCAAACAACTCGATTCCACGTCCATTTTTCAGCTAGATACTCTTCTATAGGAACCAAACCAGATACAATACGCTTGTCCCACACGTTTCGGAATAGTACGCGCTCAGTAATTGAGAAGTCAAGGTATGGCTGAACCATAGCTTCGGCGTCCTTTTGGGTCCATCGTGGGATATTCGGTGCATATAGCTTTCTGTCTAGCTTCATAAAGAAGAACCAACCGATCCTCCCACCTGAGCATCGAACGATGAGGAAACAGAAGTTCTTGTTTGCGACACGCTGGTCCCGACCCTGGGGAAGCTCTGGAATTGCCTTAGATACACCGAAGAGCAGCTTGTATTCTGCTGCTATCACTATATGGGTAAATCGACATAAGTACAACTCAAAGTTATGTGTTAAAGTTGCTCTAGTAATACTTACACTTATCTTTAACATTGAATGTGCCTGGGGCAATAGCACTGGCATGCCGCCACATTTCTGCACGAATTGTGCTATGGATACCGTCTGCTCCAACAACAATATCCCCCTTGAAGCACTTACCGTTATCACAGTATACCGAGACGCCCTGCGGAGAAAGTTCGACATTTGTCACACTGTGACCAGTAAGAATTTTGTCCTTCTGCGGAAAGCGTGTGAAAAGTATTGTGAGCAATTCCGCGCGTGTCGTAGCGCCTAAACCATAGCCTGTACTACGATCATTTAGTATTCCATTAGAGGTGTAACTGATGCCAACAACAAAGCCGTAACTTTCTATCGCTTACCGTTTCTCAACAAGTCGCAAGTGATAATCTATATGCCCTAGAAGTCTCGCATTTCGTCCGGCCCGAAAATCATTTTCTTCTATATTAGACGACGTTTCCTCAAGCGCCTCCTGTAGGCCCAATTGGTCCAGAACCAGAGCACCATTTACGCCGATGATGATTGTTGCGCCAACTTCAATCGTAATATTGTGGTGTTTCTCGAGAATGACAAAATCTATCCCGGCCTTGTGTAAACAATGTCCTAATGTAAGCCCCGAAACTGATGACCCAACAATAACGACTCGGAAGCCCTTGGGGTTCTCCATAATTGGCTGATCGTGAGATATTTCGAAATAAGCGTGGAGAAACGAGAACAACGCGTGATATTTTGTCGGCTTGGTTGGTTGAGTTATAAATAATTTCATGACTCCGGAGTAAGTTGGTTGCCCGAAAAAATAGTGGAGTAAATCCAACGAGCATAGACTTTTGTCCACATACTCCGTATCGTACCGAAAAGAAAAAACCCCCTTTGTTGCTTCGTACATGCCCCAATATTCCAGCTTTATCCGTCGGTGCACGCTTAGGCTTGGCACTGGTACTTTTAAGAATTTGTTAGTATTTTGCATAGATTTTTGGCATTATAAACATTGCAATACGCCTAGGACTATTTTATTTAGTACAGGCGATTATTAAAGCATCAGTACCTTATATATTCTCTAGTTTGTCGAGGGCTTGGAAAAACTTTCGGCGTGACGCACGAACGTAAAATGCCGAAATATTACAACATGTACGAAGTAGTACTCAATATACGACGATAATAAGCGATGGTGTTTTACAGGGACTTTTTCTTACTCATAATACGGAGTATTGTATACCTCCGGGAACCCCCCCCTCTTCGGAATAGTATCGCATTGGCCCGCTTGTGGTGGACACGGAAAGTGGCACGTATTTAGCGAAATTTTAGTGTAGGCGCAAAGGTTTCGAGTGCCACCGCGAGGCCCGGGCCGTAGCCTTGGCAAACTCTAACGAAGCCTCAATCCGATAGGATGCGATTGCTCGGAAAGGATACGCACCGTTGAATCATTACCTTATTTGGAAATACAGCCATAACAGTGTTGTACTGACCAGTTCCGGTATAAACATGGATTACTGAAATACCGAGAAATCCCAACTCTCACGATTAATAATGATATATACAGCATAGGGGTCATAAGGTGCTGTATCTTTTTTGAAGGCTCGATTTTGGGTTAGCGATAGCTGTCACGTCCCGTGCTCCCAAGCACACGTGACCTATATTAGCCGAGCTCTCAGAACGCCTCATGTATATATAGCCTGCTCTCCTCGAGCTCCTCTTCCTTCCTCAGCTATAGATTCTCGTATGATACCACCGTTGCCTTCTGTATCTGTAGATCCACAGCGCGTGTCGTGACAATAGCCAGCTACCACTGATTCCTCCACACCATCACGACACCACAAGCGGCTTAACTGACGTGAAACTTACGCTTATTACTTGTTAGATCATTGTGATTTCGCTACTAACAAATAATATAAAAATACTCTGCATGTAGAGGTTCGTGAGAAGTAGTGGTGCCTCAGGATGGATAAATCAAAATCATTTGGCCTGAGGATGAATTTATCAAACTCTTTTGGCCTGAGGACGAAGATATTCCTTAATGAACCTTATGCAGATCAGGGGCTGGCCAGATCGAGACAGGAATACTTCATTCCACTTCCACTCCTATGCATTTTACAATTGAGAGAGATGCGTCGTCCGGGACGGCCACGAAAATATCAGTCCAAAGACGAAGCGATCATTGTAATTCGCAAGAAAGCAGTTATACGTAGCGCTGCCAAAAGAGCAAAGTGGGCCGAGCAAGTAAAGTTGATATGTATACCCGCAAAGAAGCATCACGTGAACGACACAGTAGAGACCCTTCCTAGCCTGGGCAACTATAGAAGATTCTGGGTACGCTCCTTTAAGAAATACCTTTAACCCCCAAGAAGGAAACTAATACACCTCGCACTGCTACTAGCCCTCCGCAGGAAAAACCATCCTAACAAACCATGACTCTGAAGGTGGAGACATTAGGCAGTTGTCGAATTCAGCAGCTCCAGCCCATACATCTCCACCGCCTCTTCAGTACCGAGGTTTCAGGCCCCAACTAGATCGTGAAGGAGAAGATGTCGGACCTACTACCTATTTCGAGCCCATGTACCAAATGATAAAGGACAGTCATAGCATTTTTGCATTTGATGACAATGGTGTAGGCAATAATTCTACACAGACCACTGATCCACAGCTTTGCAAAGAACGGGAAGCAAGGTCGCCTTCGGTAACATTGCATGGACAACTTCAACTACTCGAAAATGAAAAACTGCACCACATCATTGTGGCAGATTCTTCAGCTATTAGAGACCTTGTCGAGAATACCTCCGATGCCGTGAGGGCTTTTAATGAGGACGCCGGCAGCTTGTACACCCCGTCCGTTGCTCAGAAGCTTGCGCTACAGCCCCGATCTTTCCGGCGCTGCCGCGAAGAAGAGCATGACTTGATCCACGAGGAACATTTGAGTCACTATGAAAATTCCGACGTCTCAAGCACTTGTACTCGCTTCAATCCATCGCCCGGCTACAAGACCCCGAAGGTGAATTTGCAGGCGAGATTCCTAACATCGTCTCGAGCAATTGTTTCATGTCAACAAAATATATCGATGGAAATCGACACTTACGCGAGATTTTCGAAGGGATTCCCAAACCTGATTCAACCGAGGATACTCCTTTGCCATACAATTTGTCCTCTTTAAGAATACTCATAGCCGACTACGACGTCCTACTCAGGTCACCTTTGATATCGATGGCTTCTGCGCGTACCCGTCTAGCTTAGCTGTTGCCAAGTCTCGAATTGAGTGGAATCCGGTCTCACATGCCCTGTTAAATATCGGAGCAGATATTCACTTGAATATCGATACACGATACTTTGATAAGTCGGACACCGGACGAGTTATCAGCCGCTCTCTTCACAAGGTGCCGCATTACTGCCTAGGGCACGTCGGTGACTGGGAGAAGGTCAACATCTACGTTTTCTTTCCTCATATGTGGTCATTTGTGAAGGAAGAGCGTAGTAGCTGTCTTACCGACGAGCAAGAGAGTACCTGGTTGGATGGGATATTCTCCCCGCAATTTGTGATGCGTATCAAGACATGGCAGCGGTTACACAGCTACTTCCGGCCTCACACCATGCTGCCAAAGCAAATAGTACGGCGAGTGGTACTGAGCGGCTTGTCAAAGACCATAGCCTATATCAATCACGACAGCAGCTACTACGATACGGCTTGCAGGCAGACAAGCTTGAGAGAATCTGGCCCCATGTCCCTGCGTCCATCGCTGGGAATGACACCTTCTCGGATTTTCACAGGGCCACACTGTTTCTGAATGGTAAAAACATGAAGCTGAAGACAATGCAGAAGACATTTGAGGGGATGAACCAGAATTGGACACATCGTTATCAAACCTTGATTGATGGCGCTTTCCTAGATGTAGACTCAACATTCTTAGATATTGGCAGGCAGTTCACTCCGGTGGATCACTTCCTTCCATTTTGCCAAATACCGCCTGGCCAATGGCCGGAGACCTATCTCTGGAAAAAGTGTTTAGACAATTACTTTCTCACAAGATGTGTCACTGAAGAGATCGACGGGACCATTCGAGTTATTAGCAAGCCTAAGCGACAAGACTATATATTTACAGGCATGCGAGACTCGATAAGGATGACTCTCACTTCGGTTAGTCAGGAGCCGGCGGAGGGCCTAGTCTACAGTCAGTTCTATTCGCAAACAAGGGCATCATTTGACGCAGCAAAGACGTACTGTTTTGATAATGATGGCCTCGAGAACCTTGCTCTTGATCCCTCGTATGTGAGGACTATTCAATATGTCGGCAGGGGCGTTGTCTTCACGGAAGCGACCCGTCGACGGAGCTATCTAAACAGCAAGGCCCGGGCGAATCGAAGCACAAGAGGCGGCCGTACAAAACCCTTTGGCGCTAGAGAAGAGCACCGTGTCTCCTTCCGACTCTATCATTAGATTCTTGAAGAATTCAGGAACTGGAATGTATCGTCGAACCCTATCACCCAATCAGAGCCTTTCCCCTTCTGTAACGCGCCGAGCCATGATCTCTTCGGATTGTTGCGAGGACAGATCAACAAGTATTGTTTAGGATTTGAGTATATTTTTGCACAGATTCACCAGCGGCAAGTTCAATGGCAGGAGACTCAGCTGATGATTCTGTTCCTGTTGGAATGCATGTACATAGCTTCACGCGTTCCATATCGCAAGGATTGTGGTCCTCTACCATCTATATAACTACTTGGCAATAGGCCGTAGCTTAGAAGAATTAACGAATATCATAACCATACCAACAAGAGCGTAGTCACAGCTACTACGCCTTTTGCTACGTGGTAGGTATTCCGACAGTTCCTACGAGCGCCCAAATTCTCATTCAGCAGTAACATCTTAACTTGGGAGCCTGTCTTGTCTAAGGATCGATGGGAGCAAGTGCTTCCAGGAAGCAATATCGGATTATGGGAGGGTATAGGAATGTCCAAATCCATGGGTATGACTAGATTTGCGTGGTTTCAACTTAAAATTGACTAGCAGAAATGGAGCTTCCGGCCAGAACACGCTCCAAACATGTGGCTAGGTACTATTAAAATGCAGGAGCACTACCACAAACAGTGGCGGGAAGCTAGTGACGTAACTACTGCCACCTTACGACTTGAGAAAGCCGCACAATGGTTTGAGAACTGCCAACTCAACTCTGACGCTCAACTGCGTAAGAGGCGCAAGTGGCTAGAGCACCTTGTCGTGCTTAATACAGTCGAAACTGTTTATATGAAAAACCTCTAGATATGGGAATGAAGGCCTGGAACAGTCGATTTTATAGTGGGTAAATGGGAAAACCTCTTTAAATGCATATGGGAATGAGATACAAGCTTTTTTCGTGCATTCCCATATAAGAATGTGGTGTGGCCTAAGTTCCTGTTCCCAGATTAGTTATTATATGATTGTAAACATCCCTTAATTGAACAAAAATATTTTTATTTTGACCCTTTCTAAGCCTCATTATATGCTTTATCGACGAGCTAGAGAACCAATTGTCCCAGGTGTACTAATCGCAGCACAGTCTAGAAGTCGAATAAAGGGCTATAATCCTACGAATGAGAAGAAATATCGTTTACGCCAGTGGTATTTTAACTCTAATTTGGTGTGTATATCGCTGGACGGCGCTTCTAGAACGCAGTATAATCTTGCTTACATAAGACCCCTTTACATGGGAAACCCCTATTGTCGGTTGCCTACAGTGTCGGAATGCCTATCACGTAGCAAAAGGCGTAGTAGCTGTGACTACGCTCTTGCTGGTGTGGTTATGATATTCGTTGATTCTTCTAAGCTACGGCCTATTGCCAGGTAGTTATATAGATGGTAGAGGACCACAATCCTTGCGATATGGAACGCACGAAACTATGTACATGCATTCCAACAAACACCTATATATGGGAATCAGCACTTGGAACCAAGCGTTCCCATATAAACAGTTTCGACCGTATCCATCAATTTCGATCTGACCTCTTGGACGCACTTAAAAAATATATTAATGCAGAGGACCTAGAAGAAGCCCGACAAAGGGGGCTCGTATTGAGCTACGAGGCACTTCAAAGAGTGTTGAAAGGCGAGCCTCGTTTAGTGAAAGGTAACAGGATACGCTTCAAGTCTGTGGAACCTTTGGTCGATTTCTTGTTCGACTTTGATGATGAGCAAGATCGGAGAAGCTGGGCCAAGATTTCATATCGATACTTATTAGTGGTATAATACAAAAATTTAAAGCTATGGGACTAAAAAAGGTTCGAGAGGAGCAAGCTATATATAAACTAGGCGCTCTGGTAAAGCATTGCGCGCGGAGGCGTGCTGGACACGTTCCGCACAGGATAGTAATTCTTGGCGAGCTCGAAGGAGTTCCCGGCGCGTATAGTCACGTGGGTCACATACGTAACTTGACAGTTATCCATGTGATACTTTTCCACACCTGCAGAGAAAAGCAAACTTTTCAACTAGGTTGGGCTCCTTGTACCCAGAGCTAACAAAGGAAATGTACTAACCTGTTACAGCTTGTTATGGTCGCGTGTTATACAATACTAAGCCAAATAACAATAATTGTCAGCATCTAGCTTATTTAAGTAAAATACGCACTTAGTGCTTTGGTGTGTTAACTGTTAGGTCAAAAGGCAAGAATAATTGGTCCGGAGCCAGTCATGCAGTACAATATATATGCTGGTCGTGACACTTGTAAGCTTAGATCTTACATCTGTAATAACTCAAACTGAACAGGGATCTCGATCCGTAGATCCAGGTGGAAGGACTCAAAGGTGTGAACAGCTATCAATTGCTATAACTAAGAGAACAAGCTACAGACAGAAGAAGGGAAGGAAAGCAGCGCTCTATATACAGGAAGCTGGCCGGAGGCCAGTAAGCGAGCTTTAGGATGTCCGGTGCTGAGCTCCGTCTAAGCTATGGGGTGTCCGGCGCTGAGCTCCGTCCGAGCTCTGGGGTGTCCGGTGCTGAGCTCCGTCTAAGAAGTCAGGGCCGTGACACCAGCACTGCTCAATCAGGAAAATCAGGAAATCCAGCTTCGCATTCAGCCTTTGTGCCAACACCACGCACAGCACGCAGCTCTGAAATAACTGAAGATATGGGCATTATCTTGCCCTTATTATTCTCGATTTTTCCATGTGGCTCAATTGCATTTTTGTGATATACCGTTTTTCAAACCACCGCCTAAGCCTAAGCACCATTTCATCCAGTCGAGAGAGTTATATTCAGCGCTGTTCAGCGAGCGTCCCGGGGCTTTATAAGCTGTACTCCCTATAATTATAGGGGGCTGCAGCGTTGCTTAGCGTTCGCGTTAGAGGCTGCTAAGCTGTAAAGCCCTGTAATTTTGCTTAGTCAGAATTATCAATCCACGCCATGGTGTGAACAGATAGGGATTCGGTGTGCCTGGACCCGTAACCACCACAAACCCTGATTCAGCGCTTGTCCCTGCTGCATGGACTGCGCCTCACTGCACGCCGTCCTTGGCTCACGGCGCCAGACACTTATATAACACAATATTAGTTCGCAGTCCTCCGCAAATCTCTCCTGTCTCCTTTAAGCCTTGTACAGCCTCGTCTAGCCTCGTCTTATTATTGCTGTCGGAGAATGAAGGCAGTACAGAAATCTCGTCGGTCGCACTACAAGACTAAGACTGGCTGCGTTCAGTGCAAGAAACGCAAGATCAAGGCAGGCCGACCTCTACAGTTCTCAGCACTATCGCTACTTTTCTCCCGAGCGTCTACTTATCCTGCAACACCACGCGATGCTCAAAATTCTTGCTGACTGAAATAACAGTGCGATGAACAAAAGCCATCGTGCCGCAAGTGTGAACTTCGTGGAACATCGTGCCTTTATACCCACAAACATCCGCTCGGAGGCGCCGATGCCTCCTCGACGCTGTCATCGCAAAAGTCGGCGCCTAATGCGTCCTTGCCCCCCCCAATACTTGACACTAGCCGGTCCACAACCTTCACTATGCTCGACCTCGAGCTTGTCCACTCCTGGACCAGCACCTCGGGTCCCGTAACCTTTCGAGAAAAGCCGTCCAATTCATCGACCTTCCATCTTACCTGTTTCGAAATAGCCTTACAGCATCCCTTCTTAATGCACGAGATTCTCTCGCTTTCCGCTCTGTATCTCGCGCAGACCAAACCAGAATCAGTGACTCCCTACAATCTCGCATCTACCGCACACCATGATCTAGCAGTCTGTATTTCCGGTTCAGGAGCACTTTCCCCCCTCATGCAATCAATTCATTGTACCCATCTTAAAGTCGCTACTATGACCACAATCTGACTACTAACCAGCTCTCCCTTTCTCAACCCGCCTTCGCAACCCTCTCCCCCTTGAACGCCGACGCCTGCTTCGCCTTCAGCATGCTCTTAATAGCCCACTTGTGCATCCCTCAACCCACCACCTCAAACCGCAACTCCCCACCCTTGTCTCAAATATGCCAAGACTCAGGGCCTATGCATATCCAATGGATCAAAATGCACCGTGGCATCCGCGCCATTCGCACCGCCGCATCGCCATGGCTGGCAGACGGTGCGTTCGCTCAATTTAGCCCCTTACAAGACCTGATCGAGACCTCCACTCTTAAGCCACTTCCGTTACTCGAGCAGCAGCATCTAGACTCTTTAGCCAATGTGTGGGTTATATCCTTACACGCAGATTCGGTAAAGGAGACATTGAACGAAGCATTAGCAGAACTTCGATATCTCGCCTCGTTTATAAACACTAGCGAGAGTGACATGAAACATATCCCAGCAATGGCTTGGCTCTCTTCGGTGCCTGAAGAGTTTGTGAGACTAGTGGAATTGCAGGTTCCGGAGGCAATGTTAATTTTAGCGAGTTATGCGGTATATTTGAAGAGGATCCAGTATATGTGGTGGTGCAAAGGTGCTGGGGAGGCGCTGTTGAATGTGGTGATGGGTGTATTAGGAGCCGATAGTAAGAGTAAGTGGAAGGAGTATTTGAGATGGCCTACTAGAGAGGCTTTAGGGCAGCGATAGCCTGCGGGGATTGGTGACCCAGAAAACTTCTAGATCAGGACCTGACGCTAAGGCTATGTAGTCAAACGGCAGTGCGGATAAATTCCCTTAAGTGGCGTTTGGGGTTGTCTTCTAATATACCGCATTGCAATTTATCCTCTGGAGCGATTCCGGCCATCGAGATCTATTGAATGCGAGGTTTTTGTTACCAAAACTTCAAAACATCTGCCCATATTCAACCCAAGCCTCAATTATACACAAGTACAATGGCATAATTCTCAAAGTGCTGGTAGCCTAGGGTCAGGCTGTCACTGCAAGTAATCTGATGGGGAGTTTCCCTTGAACACAGAACACGAGCCATTTCCTTGCTGCAACAACACTTTCTATGATGGAATAATAACAGTTCAAGCGCAATACCCTCTATTTTAAAAGTTAACGAAGTAACAGGGGAGCTTCCAAATCCAAACTAAATATACATCTAGCATTATCACTCACCGCCAACCCGAGTACTCTCCCTCCATCCTTCACTCAACAAATCTTCCAGCTTCCAATTGCCTCTACCCAACTCTACGGCTTATCAAAAAAGCACAAACCCTCATCTAACACTCATCACTCTCTTGAACACGATCCTTTTGCTTTGCCCTGCTGGCTAGGAAAAGTCCGTAACTCCGAGTCTGACGCTGCTTCTGCCCCCCTTGGCTCATTACCCTTCAACAAATCCCCAATTTGACTCGGATGCACGACATTCAGAATTGTCATGACAGCAAACATAAGCACCGCGTCAAAAATATACAAAAACACCTCCTTACTCTGTAGATACCCTTCTCGTCCCTGAATATACTCGACTACCCGAAAGATCGATCGCAGCATGATCAACGCATTGGCAGCATAGAGCGCCCACATGTGTTTGCGCCACGGGATGGAGGGCAGGTCGGAGAGGGGTGTTGGGGATTTTCCGATGCGTCTGTGTAAGAGGAAGGAGGTGAAGATGAAGATTCCGAAGCAGATTATTTGGATAAACAGGCCAATGATGAAGACTTTTTGGCCAAGGTCGGACTTGGATTTATTACCGCTATTAGAAGCGCTAGCGAGTATGGCGCCGCCTAGATAAATGGGTTAGGACCCGGTGCTTGGCGCGTGGAAGAAGGCATCTGGAGATTGGGGGGACTATATACCTGCACCTTAGGCTAAGAATGACACGACGTCGCCCGTTACAAAGATCTTGGCGAGCCAACGCTGTCTGATCTGTGAATGTTTCTCGCCATCTATGAGCAGGATGATGCGCCCGAGAACCATATATATCGACGCCGCGAAGAACGCGGATGCGAGAAGGAGGAGTAGTGCTTGGATGATAAAAGGGCCTTTGCTATAGTCGGGGGCTTCTTTGGAGGATATCATTCGCCCAGCATATCCAATGATTTCAACTAAGAATGGAAAGCATTAGTGGCGCTTATACACTCGATAGTGAAATGAGGGGTGTGGAGTGAAGTGAATGGTCTTACAGAACCCTCCGATGACAAAAGGGACGAGGAACCAGGCTCTTGAACGAATCATTTGCCAGAGACGTAGAGCAGTACTAATGGCAAAGAAAGCGATGAATATAATGGCAGCGACTATGGAAGGCTCGTACTCATACAACGGTAGTTTAGCAATCTTTGCAGATTCGAAGATCAATAAAATTATATAAGATATGAAAGTCGGCAAGAGGGCTGGGATTATAACCGAGAGGGTTGGGGTCTAAATAAAGTCGTCTAATCGATCCCAAATACTCAGCTCATAATCACCCTCCTGCTGAACGCTCAAGCGCTTTTTATATTCGTCGCCAATTAGCTCCAAATCACCTCGATATTATAGCTTCTCACCAGGTAGCTAGAGTGCCTCCTAAATCGACCGTAGTTGCGTTGCGTCAGCTAGATCCTTCCTTAGATATCATACCTCGAGATATCTATAATATCAACGCTGAATTGACTCGTAACAAACGAAGTGGAAAACCACCACCTGAAGCTTTGATCGCGCAATTAGAATCTCAAAATTCTGAAGGAAAAGTGGTATTTTCTATGGAAAACGATGATCAAGGCTATATCAACTTTCTATCTATTGCGGCCACAAAGTCAGTAGAATATTTGAACAAAAACGCCGAAGTAATATTGCTTGATTGCACTTACAAAACCAACAAATTCGGTATGCCTTTGCTTCATATTGTGGCTATCGACGGTATGAATAAACGTTTATGGTTGCGATTTGCTTTCTCGATCGGGAAAATGAAGATTACTACAATAAAGCTATATTGCAATTTCGTCAGCTTTTCGAGCAATTTGTGTATCCTTCAGTACTTGCAACCGACCATGATCCTGCTCTAATTTCAGCTCTTGAACGCCACTTTCCAGCTATTCATACTAAGGTTGTTCTCTGCTTTTGGCATATCCTTAAAAACGTTACTTTTCACCGTAAAGCTAAGTTCGAGACTCAAGAGCGTTGGGAGCTATTTGTAAGAGGATTTCGAGACACCGTACACGCTAAAACTGAGGGCGAATATGAGGATGTATTGCAAGAATGGAAAGTCGATTTTCATTGGAATGATGGCCATCTACACGTCAGCGTACCCTCTTCGACACCGCAAGAGATCCAGGAATTAGCTGAGTTTGAGTTAGAGCGTGAAGCACTTGCTTACTGTATTGGCCAGTGGCTAGGGAAGCACAAATCGAAGGTCGTTCACGCTTGGGTTGATCGACATTTCCATGCAGGAGCTCGTACTAATTCAGCTATAGAAGGAGGTCATCACACCCTTAAAAGCTGGATAGGCACGTCTACGGGTGATTTAACAACTGTATAGGAAAGTAAGCAACGGGCAATTGAAGTTTAGTTAATTAAAATACAGCAGAAAAGAGCGAAAGAACGTCAGTCAGTACCTATACACCTTTCGAGCTTATTCTACCATGGAGTAACTAGCAGTATCACCACTTTTGGGCTGAAATTACTATCAGAGCAATACGCGATTTATCAACAAAAAAAGCAATTGGAAGCAGACCATTCTCATACAATTTGTACTGGTAATTTCTCCTCTGCGTTTGGCGTACCGTGCTGGCATACAATCAAGCTCGAAATCGATTACAATCAAGTCATTCAGCCACTCGATTTTCACCCTCATTATCACTACTTATAGCCTCCTCCAGGTGTTGAACCTATCGAATTTCCTACTCCTACTCTCGATCCTATTAGCTATCAAAGACGTCGATCACGCCAGCACAGTCGACTACGAGCTACACAAACAGGAGGATTCTAAGCCAATTCGAAGAAATATCACAGCCTTTGCGGCACTGTTCAGCTTGTATTGCTTATGGGCATGATAAAGCAACTTGTAGAGGGTGCCAATTAACTGGCCATACTAGAAGTACGTGCCCTAATCAACCTTCAACGCCTTTTACAAACCGAGATATAGCTATTTACGAACCTTTCTCTTCTTTACACTCAGCCTACAACTCTTTCTATAGCAGTCAACCTTGTCGAAATCACATAAAAGCTGAAGGAAATCTGCTGCAAGAGGAAGAGCGAGTACCTGCAACTCAATACGCAATCGATTTTGAAAGGCAAATGGGTCGGCTTTTTTAGATTTTAATACTATATTGGCTATATTGACCATATTGGCTATTTAACTCGATTTTATTGAAGTTGTTGGGTCGTATGCCCTCCGTCTGCAGCTCCTTGAGTCTGCCTATTGTCTGTTTCGTATGCGCTTACGATTGTCTTCGCTTTCCGTTTGCCGTCTCGTGGAATCGTCCCATCACCTGGTATTGCGGTTTAGGCTTAGCTGGGCGAATAAAATTCATCACCGTTACCATTTACCTTCTCTCCTTAGTTTAGAATCCTCGTAATAGAACCTCCCTACTAGCTCCAATAGCGCCAGTTGTAAGGTCCTGGAGTAGTGTGGCACAAATCAGTTCTCATTGGTACAAAGACTAATCTCTACACTTTCTACTGCGTCCTGAGTCCCCTACCTATACCTCCGTACCCCTGGCGACTCCCTACATGCCCACACATCCAAGTCTCAGAGCCTTTACCGAGCCCCCTGATTGCCCTTCAGCACGTGATATCTGGTACCTGACACCAGTGTCAGAAATAGGGTTTATTAGGCAAGAGGAGTCAATTAGAGGATCTGTGAGGGTATCACGGTGATGGAAATACAGGCTTGTATGAATGTTACAGATGATGATATTATCTACAGTTCTGAGCCGTAACCGAGATCCCGTGACAAATCCCGTCCCGCATCAAATCCCACTCAAAAATACATTCTATATAAATCTTCAAACATGAATAACTACGCCAAATCAGACGTTATTGACAAAGCTGTTGATTCAATTCGATCAGGGGAGTTTCTAAATGCTTCCCAAGCAGCGGCACACTTTGGATGTGATCGTACGTCGATTAGCAAAAAGGCTGAAGGGTCAAACCTGTCATAAAGCCCATGCAGACTCTGTTGGCCGACAATGCCTTACAGACCTTCAGGAACGAGAGCTCATTCGTAGGATTAACGATTTGAGTGAAAGTCAAATGCCTCCTACTAGTAGAATAGTCAGGAACCTTGCGGAAGAGCTAAGAGAAGAGAGTGTAAGGAAGAACTGAGTCGGCCAATTTGTAGCTCGGCATAACTCGGAACTTAAATCGATGTACTTGCGTAACATTGATAATTTGCGAGTTGCCGCTGAATATAAGCCTATGTTTCAATTGTTTTATGACAACGTAAGTGTTAGTACTGTCAGGAATCGGCTTACGTAAGTAGGCCAAGGAGCTAGGGCATACCTGCCACGTATATATTTACGGCTGAGAACTGTAGATAATCATCATCTGTAACACTCCTAACAAGCCTGAGTACAATCGCTGTGATACCTTCACTGATCCTCTCATCCATTCCCTGCCTAATACACCCTATTTCTGTCAAGTACAATTAACTAGAGAGGTCATGTGGTCACGCACTTTGACAGAAATAGGGTGTATTAGGCAGGGAATGGATGAGAGGATCAGTGAAGGTATCACAGCGATTGTATTCAGGCTTGTTAGGAGTGTTACAGATGATGATTAAGTCCGTGCACCCCCATCCGAACCACCCCCCCATCAGAACCACCTAAAATTAAGCGATTTTCAGACCGCTACTCCCACTATTTTTGTTTTTATTGAATTAATTCTAATCTAAATTACTTCAAACTTTGGATTTTACTTCTTAAGCTAGTTATGCCTCAATATACCGAAGATGATATAGCTCAAGCTATAAAGGATGTTGGAAATGGCAAGTCTATTAGGCTAGCTGCTCGAGAATGGGGTATTCCTTACCCTACCCTCCGAGGTCGAATTGCAGGCAAAGAAGACCATTCTATTGCAGCGGAAAATCAACAGAGGTTATCAAAGGTACAAGAAGAACACTTAGCTTCATGGGTTCTTGTTCAAGAGGCTTTAGGAGTGCCCTTGACTCATGCGCAAATCAAACAGTTTGCCCAGCGCCTTTTAGACCTTAAAGGAGATAGCAAATCACTAGGAAAACGCTGGATGCAAGCTTTTCTACGACGCAACCCTATTCTCAAGACTCAGAGGTTTCGTAATATTGATTCTCAGCGTGTTAATGGGGCTACTACTTCTATAATCAAGTCCTGGTTTCAGCTCCTTCTCCTTCCTCAAATCCAAGCTATTTCGCCCGAAAATCGGTGGAATATGGATGAATCCGGTATTATGGAGGGTTATGGAGCAAATGGGCTAGTAGTCGGAAGTGCTGAAAAGCGTTCTATTCAAAAGAAACAGCCTGGATCTCGTGCTTGGACATCATTTATTGAGTGTGTTTCAGCAAGTGGAAGAGCACTTACTCCGTTAGTAATTTTCAAAGGGAAAACAGTCCAACAACAATGGTTTCCTATAGACCTTACTCCGTACGAAGGCTGGCAGTTTACAGCTACCGAAAATGCCTGGACTTCAGATAATACAGCTGTGGAATGGCTCCAGAAAGTGTTTCTTCCTCAAACATCCACTCTAGAGCCTAGACTCCTTATTCTAGATGGCCATGGAAGTCATGAAACTACTGAATTCATGTACTTGTGCTACCAGCATAATGTATATCTTTTATTTTTACCTCCACATACTTCTCACGTTCTTCAACCTTTGGATTTATCAGTCTTTTCTTCCCTCAAAAGTCACTACCGGAAAGAAGTTGGATATTTGACTCTTTTGACAGATTCTAGCCCAATTGGAAAGCAGAATTTCTTAGCCTGCTACCAGAAAGCTAGAAAAGAGGCTTTGGCTGCTAAGATTATTAAAAATGGGTGGAAAGCAACTGGTCTTTGGCCAAAATCCATGGCAAAACCACTTATGAGCCCTTTACTCTTGGAGAATAGTAATATGGCCAAAAAGACTCCTACACATACTTCACAAGCTTTACAGAACCTAATCGAAGGTTCTACAGTCAATTCATTTCAACCTGTATGGTCTACACCTAAAAAATCGACTGAAATGAAAGCCCAGGCAGCTAGGTTCCAAAAGCTCCAGGACCAAAGTCATTTGACACAAAGGCTCTTATTTCGGAAGATTATAAAAGGTTTTGAAAAGCAAGAGAGTGTTTTAGCAGATCATGAGCTTAGAATTCACTCTTTAGAAGTTCAATTAGAGAAGGCTAGGCCTAAGAAACGGAAAAAGGTTAAAACTAGCCCAAATTCCAAGTTTGCAGATATTGAAGCTATTTACAAAGCGCAAATAGCAGCTGACGGGGCTAGAATTGAGGAGGAAGAAGAAGAAATAGCTAGTCTATCTGATTCTACTTTAGATTGTATTGAAATTGAGTAGTTATTTAATTATAATTATTTAAGTGTGGGCAGTAGTCTGAAAATCGCTTAATTTTAGGTGGTTCTGATGGGGGGTGGTTCGGATGGGGGTGCACGGACTTATCTATAGTTCTCAGCCGTAAATATATACGTGGCAGGTATGCCCTAGCTCCTTGGCCTACTTACGTAAGCCGATTCCTGACAGTGCCCGACAAGGGTCGGTACCGTGATATTACAAAGCCATATCAGTATGCAGTGGTGCAGTGCTTAATAGAGATCCCGCGGCCTTTAAATCTACAGGCCCTGTGAGCCTATGCCACTTTAAACACCTACGTTAACAGATACGTAACAGAAAGTATAGCTTTACAAAGAACCCAATCAACCTTCGACATTATTGATTCAGGAGGTTCACAAAGTAATGCAAATGAACGATTGATTGATCTCTGAAGTTTTCTACATACAGGAAGCAAGCTCCTCTTATATGCAAGAGGAGTGCGTAAGTCATTACGAATGATGACGACTCAGCCCCTTAGGAGCCGCGTAAGGAGAGTAAGTGGCAAACTATAGTTCCTGATTCGACAGACATTTATAACACCTGACATAACCGACCACTCCCATCTTCCGCCCATTCATCGCTCCCTACACAAGTTGGACAATAGAATACGCTATTTGGATCGCGTTGCTTCTTAATGTCCAAAAGGCGATTATAATTGGAGCCATAGAAATTCGCCTTCCAATCTGGGTCTTCTCTCCCACCCTCATTCATATACGTGCCAGTGTCTGGAGCGAGCGCTGTCAGCGCACCGCCCTTAATGTACGTAACATCATGTTTTATAGAGGAAATGAGCGCATCATCAGCATCCTCTGTCCAAATACGTTGCGCAATATGCATGCAGTACGATGTACGCCACGCTGGATGAGCACCAATGTGTGGTTCGTTGGCATTTTCCCAGACCTTCCCGCCTGACATACACGCACTATTATGGATAGCGCCGTCATCTGGGGCACCCGCTACCACTTCGATCATCTGGCGTAAACCCGTTGTATTATCTTTCAGAGATTTCCGGTCAAGAAATCGAGAATAAACTACCCCGAGAGGGAAACCTGGATCATCGCCGCCCGACGTAGCCTCGAAAAAGGACCAGTAGTCATCGTATGAAGACCATGTTACGGAAACGCTCAAACCCAAAGTCGCAAGCTTCTGTTGTACTGGATAAAACACGGCTTGTGCCTCGGAGACTGTTCTGTTAATCATATAGGCGGTATGGAAGTAACCTGGAGCGGCGGGCCCAACAAGCGATCTATTAGACTGACCCCAGAAGCCGCCTAATGCGTATCCCGCATCGATGAGGTCAGGATACGAAGAGTATAGCGTTGTTATGGCGTCCAGGAATGTAGACCTGTTGGATTGCGAATAGGCAAGGGAGAGTTTATGAGCAACAGCGCCGACCATCGGATATGTTTTGAAAGTTGCTGATAGTACGACTCCATAAGTGCTTGGACCTCCACCTCGTATTCCAGTGTAAACGTCGGTGTTCTGACACGCGTTCGCTATGGCGATGGACCCATCTGCCAACACGACCTCAGCTTCAAGGAGTTGGTCCGCCCCTATACCGTATTGATGGGAAGCTGGTCCGTAGCCGCCTCCTTGTAGCCAGCCACCGATAGCACCGATTGATGCCGCTCCTCCACCACCACGATGACATTGTTTACCTTTGCCTCGGCATATACGTCTTTCCACTGGTAACCCCCACCGATTTTCAAAGCACTGCCGGTCCAGTCGGCCCCCATGCAGCCAGAAATGGATTCGAATGTATCTTGGAAGTTGATACCGGTGCGGTAATACCTCATCCAGACCTCTAAGCTCCCAAACCCTTCAGACCGTCGAAGGAAATCGTGGCCAGTAGTTTTAACGACAAGCCGGATATTATTCTCGCTAGCGAACTTGATGCCAGCAGCAACGTGCTCGGGCGAGGTTGCGTTGACGGCATATCTGGCTTGGTTTCCAATGGTGCAAATTGCCCCAGTCGCGGCTGGGGGAAGGACTGGAGGACACGCCAAGTTGCCAGTATTTACGCACATCCCAGCAGGATGATCTGCTTGCCAGGCGCACTTAATCCATTGCGAGTTGACCTCAGCGCACGTCTTATTATCAAATAAGGGACCCGGATAGCATGAAATGGCTACTGGTTCGACAGCGATGAGTTGGCCGGATATAGTGGTATTAAGAGTGTCCCAGGCTAAAGGGGAAGGCCAGAGGCTGTCTGCTGGAACCTAGGCGGGCTAGTTAAGTAATAGGTAATTAATATTGTGTCCTTATACGTACATATTTACAGTTCCTTGTTTCTAAGGCAAAACCTGGCCGAGATAACACGGCGATTGCGAAGAGAAAAAGACTTAAGACTGCCATAATGAACGAAGATGTACGAGTCGTTTGCACAGCTACGGTGAGAGATGTCTTGATAGATTATTCCGAAAAACCTGCTTCTTTTAAGTAAACTGTTGAAGCAAGCTATACCGGGTGGTTCGGATGAGCCAGTCCTGCGGAAAAATATTAAAGTAATTAATCGCTTGGACTTCAACTCCCGATTGGTAACTGTCTATATCCAGGCTGAAAAAGGTAAGAATGTCCGTGCCTAATGTATAATGCAGTCCGGTGCAGTACGATGCGAGGTAGCTAGTAGTTGGGAGGCTTATTTGCTCTGCACATTGCGACTATATTTGTAAAGGGTCCGTGTAGTCTATAGTAAGGAGGGCTTTCTCCACTTATATATTAAATAAGAGGACTCTTATTATATTATTAAGTTAAATAGCACTATTATGGGAGTGATTGTATACGATCGCACATAGATAGGTTAGCCTAAAGCTCAGCTTACTACACATAACATAGAGAACTAAAACTAGGGAACATAGGACCTACGTTCGCGTGATATTATCAGAGAGACTACGCTCTATATATGTAAATTGGTATTCTATTAAATAGGAGCCTTGTACTAAACTTAACTAATAATCTTAACCTATTGTTAAGGATGCTACAACCTTTTAGTAATATTGTTTATTGTGATCAATACCCTTTGTTCTGACACCTTCTCCAACTCAATTCGACGCTCGAAGAGCTTCTACCTAAAAGAGTATATTCAAAATAGTATATTGGATCCTTACATCGAATCGGCATTTGAACTAGTGGCTAAGCTAAACTTATCTGGTGGCATTTTGTCTTTTCGACTTTAGGAATTCTTTATTTGTTCCATGTTAGCTTCTTCGCACTTCTCGCACATTTCCTATTTTGGGTCAACATCGTTGCCCTGCTTCGTTAACTTTGAGAATCTAGCTTCTTCGTAGTTCTCGCACATTTCCCGCTTAGGATCAAAATCTACTAAAATTAGACTCGGCAAACCGAAAAGGGAATTCAGCGAAGTACGAGAAACGATAAACGATAAACTTTGGCATAGGTGGATTAAAAGGGAGAGGATCCCACAAGTTTGTACCGCTAATCCCTCTCGGGTTATAACGCAAAGAGGCCGAGACATGCACCGTTCACTTGTCCGAAAGGTCTTTTCCCAAGATGGATCAAGGCACTAACTATAAATAGCAAGGCGCTAATAACCCCGCAACTCTGAACCGCACCACATAGAAGTGTGATTTTGGTGTGGTGACACGAACTAGTACGCGGACTTAATAGAATGTGTATCTTTCCATCGCAGCCACCACAATTAGCAGTCTTGCTATCCGACATGCATAAGAAACGGCCAGCTTACCAGTGTACGTTAGTGGACTCGGGACTTTGGACAGCCGGAGCTAAGGTCGGCACAATAAATTGCCAAGTGGCGCCACAAACTCTAATTCGGCGTCTTTTAGTATGGCTGTGAATAATTGTGATAATAGCCAATCACGGCCCAGAAGCTCCTTGAAAGCAAATCAGATTGCATTTTTTAGCCCAATGACTTTGACCCACAACAAACAAACCTTGGGGCATAGTCGCATAGTCGTAGCCCCGCCTCCAGACTCTAGGGACCGACAATAAGACAAATCCAGTTTGCAGATCTCCCGAATCTCTCTATCCTTCACAGCCTTGTCCAGCTCGTCTTGTTATTGCTGTTAGGAATGAAGGAAGTACACAAATCCGTCGGTCGCGCTACAAGACGAGGACTGGCTGCGTGCAGTGTAAGAACGCAAAATAAAGGCATGTCGACCTTACTCCTCCCAGGGTTCAAAATTATTGCTGATTGGCACAATAGTGTGATGAACAAAAGCCTCATGCCGCAAATGTGAACAGCGTGGAATATCGTGCCTTTATGCCCACAAACTTCCACCCAGACGCAACGATGCCTCCTCGGCGCTGTTATCCCGAAATTTGGTACCAATGTCTCTTTGCCTACCCCAATACTAGACACTAGCCGGTTAAACTTCGCCATACTTGACCTCGAGCTTATCCATTCTGGACCTGCACTTCAGGCCCTGTAAGCTTTCGAGAAAAGCCATCCAACTCATCAACTTCCATTTACTTTCGTCGAAATAGTTTGCAGCATTTTTCTTAATGCACGAAGTTCTCCGCTTTCCGCTCTATATCTTGCGCAGACCAAACCAGAGTCATTACAATCTCACCTCCGCCGCACCCATGATTTAGCAGTTCGTATTTCTGGGACAATTTCCCTTTATCTAGTCACTTCACAGTCATGACCGCAATCTAACTACCGACCAGCTCTCCCTCTTTCAACCTGCCCTCGCAGCCCTCTCGCCCTTGAACTGTAATGCCTGCTTCCCTTTAGCATGCTCATGATAGCCCATTGTGCGTCGCTCAAACCACCGCCTCAACCCGCAACTTACCACCTTCGTTTCAGATACACCAAGACTCAGAGCCTATGCACATCCAATTGATCAAAATGAACAGTGGAATCCGTGCTATTCACGCCGCCACCTTGCCGTGGTTAGCAGACGGCCCGTTCGCCCAATGTAGCCCCGTGCAAGATGTGAGGAAGTTGTCCAACCTTAAGCCACTTCCGCTACTCGAGCAGCGCGTCTAGACTCTTTAGCTGACGCGTGGACTATGTCCTCACACCCAGATTCGGTAAAGGGGACTTTAAACAAAGCGCTAGCAGAACCTCGATATTTACTTCACTAATAATACAAGCGAGAGTGACATGAAACATATCCCAACATGGCTTGGCTCTCTGCGGTACCGGGAGAGTTTGTAGAACCAGTTGGATTGTGGGTTTCAGAGGCGATGTTAATTTTAGCGATCTATGCAGTGTTCTTGAAGAGGACGGAGTATATGTGGTAGTGCAGGGGTGAGGGGAGGCACTGTTGAATGTGGCGATGATGTATTAGGGGCTAGTGGTGAGGGTAAGTGGAATGAGTATTTGAGGTGGCCTACTAAAAGGTTTTGGGGCAGCGATAGCCTGGGGATTGGTGACCCAGAAGACCTTTAGATCGAGACCAGGCCTTAAAGCTGTGTAGTCAGATGGTGACGCGGATAATTTCCCTTAATGGGAGTGAGGTACCACTCCACTTGTAGCAACGCCGCGTACTTGATACGTGGTTGCTGGTAAGTAGAATGTGGTAAAAGTTCATGATTGCTACTACTGCTACAATGCGTTCTCTTATATGCTACAGGTGGTCATGTGACTGAGTCCTTTGTTCACTCCCCCATTCACTCCCCCATTGACTCAGGACCATACCAACAGGGAGCATCGGCGGCGTTTGGGGGTTGTCTTCTAACACATACGGCATTGAAATTCGCCTTCCAGAGCGATTCCGGTCATCAAGATCTATATTGAATGCGAGGTTTTTGTTACTAAAATTACAAACCATTTGCCCAAATTTAACCCAAGCCTCAATTGTGCACACGTACAATGGCACAATTCTTAAGGTGCTGGTGGCCTGGGGTCAAACTTTCACTCTAAGTAATCTGGTGGGGAGTTTTCCCTGAACACATAAACACGAGCCATTTCCTTAATGTGACAGCGCCTTCTACGATGGAAAATAACCGCTCAAGTGCAACGCCCTCTATTCTAAAAGTTAACAAAAAATAGGAGAGCTTCTAGGTCCAAACTAAATATACAACTAGCATTATCATTGACACCCAACCCCAGTGCTCTCCCACTATCCTTCACTCAACGTATCTTCTAGCTTCTAATTACCTCTACCAAATTTCATATTCTCTACGGCTTATTGACAAAGTACAAATCCTCATCTAGCAATCACCACACTCTTAAACACGATCCTTTTGCTTCGCCCTATGCTGATTAGGAAAAGCCTGTAACTCCGAGTCTGACAACGCTTCCTCGACGGATGCTATGATGCGCGAAATGAGCGACAGTAAAAGTTTTAATAACGCTGTATCCTCTCAGCAAAAAAAGAGGCTTCCCTACTAACTTTTGCAGTTATTCAAGAGAAATATGGCAAAGATTGGGACCATGATACTTATCGAATTCGCAGTCACGGTCACATTATTAATCTGGCTAGTAAAGCTTTCCTCCAAGCCGCCTCTAGCGATTCTATCGACAAAATACTCGCTCCTGCAAAGGATGCCTGTTAGGATATCTTTAAAGAAGGGAACTACGGAAAATAGAAAAGATATGGGGCTATTGGAAAGGCTCATAATAACGCTAATTTAATAGCTCGTTCTCTTGAACGCTTTCAGCAATTTAGAGCAATATCTAAAAAGCGGGTGATTTGCTATAATAACGTTACTGCAACAGATAGAGGGCAGCAGGAGGGATTGCAATATAACAGGTAAAAACACGTAACGAGCAACAGAGTTGCAACAAGTGATGTATTGATGTCAGAAGTACGCTTGTAAGTCTAACATGAAAAAACTCAATCCTGCTTTCTTCAGAGAGCTCTAGCTGTTCCTTATATCTTTTAACTGTATAGTAGCAGTGAGCCCGTGGCTGGCCATGGGCGGAGCGTGCCGCTTGCAGCCGTGAAAGTACTACAGCTGAAAAGCCTTCGGCTGGCTGTTAGGCTGCCACGATGGCCGTCTTTAACCGACCCTGGCTGTTACATCTGCTTTGATTTGTCGCGTTAAGTCTTGTATATAGAACCACTAATAGTTATTCGATCAATCCTTTATATGTAATCTAGATGCGTTTAGCACAATATGAACGCCATTACGGTTGTACTGAAATGGCGTGCTGGGACTTTTTGTCACGTTGTGAGTCACGTGTTTGACCCCAAGTAAATGTTTGCTCTGGTTCCCTACGGGCCTCGGCTTCCAATAAATAATTCTCACTTATATACTCGTATCCTAAACCTTAAAACAGCTCTACAACAACTACCACTACAACTACAACTATTGCAAGGATCCAAATGTCCTATATTCGATTCTTACTCTCCTAGATCCTTTCGCAAGATCCAACTGACGGTTCACCTCCAAGGCAATTTTCGAACTTCATACCCCTCCTCTATACTTCGAACCTTTCAATACCACGTCGAATACACATGAAGCAAGGCAATCAATAGGTTTTCAGCGTAAGAAAACCAATAGTATTCCTTTCGGAAAGCGTCCACTCTGCTGACGTTGTATAGATTTCCAGATATGTTTTCTTTCTCACCTTCGACTTCGGTCACACCTCGAGCCAAATTAATTCGCAATACATACCGACGAGTATTGGGTCTTTAGTATAAAAGAATCGAAAGTATCTATTTCGAAAAGGCATCGCCACGTTGTTGACGTTGTTTAGTTCTTTGCTCGGCTCTTCCTTTCGCCTCTCCGAGCAACCTTTCGCTTTTTCAAAGTGGAATAAGCTAAGTTGCCCTCTTCTTTCGTTTATATTACCACTTGCTGAGCCTAAGCATGGTTTCACTTTCTTTCGACATCCTTTCGACAATCGACATATTGGTCGGCGGGGTAAAGTGAAGCTGCGGCGTGGCAAGGCTGCGACGTAGGAACTATATGTAGATTGAAGTCCTCTCCTTTCTTGATCCTTATTGCTAGCTGTTGCACTTAGGAACCTTCGAATCTCGATCCTCATTCTTATGCTCAGAACCTTTCTTCGTCAATTGAAAGCATTCTTTCCCTAATAGTAGTTTCAATACGTTGACGCAGTGCATACTTCTAGGTTGCCTAAGCTTAGTGTTTCGGCGCTGAGCTGTACAAATGTCCCATAGTTGCAGAGATTTTCTACTTGTAACCTACCCGCGGGCGGCTATACGGGAAAGTACACCGCTTGTTAGTCTGTATAGTGCTCACGCACTGTGCCCAGCTTAGAGTAGTCCAACGTGTTGTCTGTGATAGCAGCGTTGAGGTCGCCTGACTCACAATCGCGCAATTGTCCCATACTTACACTAAGAGCCTTCCCCCTAAAAAGTAAGAGTTCCAAATTAATCACTTCAGGCCCTGTAGGAATCTGAGAGGGGTGCAGGTAAAAGCAAAAATGGGACGAAAATGCAGGCAGTAATTTGTGCCGTGGTATTGCTGTAGACATCATTTTGCACGGCCTGGCTGCCACGTGAACGTGCATGTAGCTCGAATTGTCCCGCATCCGACCGAACTAAATCTGATTTCGTAGTACAATACAAGAATTTGTGTCTCTCATGGACGCCAGGAAACATTTCGAAAAGCATCTCTCCCAAAACTTCCCCCTCTCCCTCTATCCTCCCTACACAGAACCAACCCTGAAACTCATCCACCCGGCCCCTGACGCCGCTTCAGCGGCACACCCTAAACTTCCATCCCCATTTACCTCATCAGGCCTACTGTCCGAGCACGCCGTATCGTCAAAAAGCCGCAACACCACACCGGGACTTGTGCTTGCGACTTTGGCGCTGAATGCTCCGGGGGCTTTGTACTCGCCGTCCGGGAAGAGGTTGACTCTCT
This sequence comes from Bisporella sp. PMI_857, assembly GCA_021307315.1. Taxonomy (NCBI): domain Eukaryota; kingdom Fungi; phylum Ascomycota; class Leotiomycetes; order Helotiales; family Helotiaceae; genus Bisporella; species Bisporella sp. PMI_857. The sequence goes on from JAJSPD010000072.1 coordinate 141,453, forward strand.
GGCAGCCGGCGCCGGGCGAGGAGGTGTAAGAGACGTCTGCCTGGGCGTTGGACAGGCAGGTGGTATTGCTGCGGTAGAGGGCGATAGAAATGGATTGTGCGGAGGTGGAGGCCGCGAGGGGAGCGAAAGCCGTCAGGCTCAGAAACTTAGGATACATATTGTTGTATGATAAGGAGAGTTTGGTGAGATGGCTTGACGAAGCAGGTGCACTGCGTATCGAGAATCTGTATCTGAGAAGGGTTTTACTTGCAGTAATGACTGAAGCAAAACGACGTGCTGGTCATGCGAACAAGGAAAGTTACAAGTTATAGGAGTAAAGGCTGGAAGTTTGAAGGGAGACTGCTCTTCTGCAATTCCAATTCATTAATATCTAAACCGTCGTTTCGCCGGGATGTCACACTGGCACTGCGCCCCTAAACACGTTAGCACGACATTCCTACAGCCACCCTTAAAAAAGGATTGCTTTGTTGGTGTGCCTTGGCAATACCACCTCTCTCTTAAGCGCCGCTAAGTACTGGTGATACGAGTAGGATGAATGTAATGTACAGGCTAGTGCGGCGGCCACTATGCCGTACAGCATCTTACTCAGAAACTGATTTGTTGATTTGAAGGAAGTTTATTTAAATAGGGAGACTCAGCCGCAGGATTCTTTAATTTAGTAGCGAGGCGAAGGAAGATCTGCGGAAGAGTTTGTAACGTCAGTTTAACTTTAGCTTACAATACTTTGGCGCTTCAGTTAGCTTGCCACTACAGTAACGGAGAAATGAGGATACTTCTGGGGTTTAAACCCTGACGAGAAGCAGTTTGACCCGAATCCAAAATATCGGTGTATCCTTTATCCTCGAATTGGGTGACGAGATTGGCGAAATGCACAAACAGGGGGGAACACCCGGGAGCGCTGCACTCTCGCCCTCAGCCCTATTGTGCTTTGCTGGTAATTCAACAAAATGAATGCGCTGTAAGCCAAATAAAAACCTAGTTCTATTATACAATTGCGGCTACAGTACTGTAAGAAAATAAAGCATCTCAAGTAACGCCCCTACATAGCCATCGCCCCAAACCCTGCATACTCTCTACGGTCCCAACAAAGCAGCCATCTCTGTGCACACCTGAATATCTTCACAGAAACGACCGCCTAGATCCTTGATAACCTCGCACCTTTCGTCCATCGTAAGCGCGTTTCGCAGGCCCAGCCTCTTCGGGTACAGCCCATCCCATCCCTGACTCGTATCGAGCATCCACACACCACCGCTCGCCGGAAAGCCCACCTCGAGGCTCACCTTCTTGGTCGGCTTCACACAATCATCAATAGCCTCGCACCAGTTGACGTGCTCGGGCCAATGCGGGGGCAGCTCCCAGAAACTCGCGCCGTGCATGCGCAGGCGCGTGCAGAATGCGTCCTCGTCCGCCTGTTCGAGCGCGCGGTCCGTGTCCTGGAAGCGGTCGACACCTAGAGAAGACATCTCAACGGGCGTGAGCTCTTTGATCCACACCCCGTTGTCCTGCCAGCAAGCGACCTTGCCGTAGTCGAGGCTGTAGCGCTTGAGAGGCTCGAATGGCTCAATTAGGGTGGGGAGATCAGGGCCGGGGATCTTGGGGATGGGCCATTCGGAGTTGTCGCTTCAGGAAGGGGATAAGGTGGGTGTTTGGTAGAAAGGGATGCCGTTTCGGTAGAAGTAGAAGGCGGCGGCGGCGAGGGAGAGGAGAGTGAGGATGGCGAAAAAGGGTTTGGAGGTGCGTGTCCGGCGAGATTTGGCGTCCGGGGTAAGGGGTGCAGGCATTTCGACCTTGGTAGATCTCTCGTCAAGAAAGGAAGCCATGATTGTTCACCGCGATGAGAATGATTTTAAAATGAGTCTTTGTGATTTGGATGTAAGGATCAATATCCAGAGAAAGAAGTATATCTAGAAGCTGGAGATTTGGATACGTGGCTTCCTCCGTAGATGTTTGTGTGACTAGGACGAGGGAGGAAGACAGATGCCAGCTATCACAGATGCACAGCCACAAATGGCATTTACTCTGTGCCAATCAGCTACTGTACTGTGAAGTGGGGTCTCCTCCCCCCCTGACTGGCTTCGCCTCGCCGCAAACCAGACTGCACTACCTTGACAGAGAACTGGACTCGAGGTGTAAAGACAAGGGGGCAGGTCTGAAAGCCTACACCTGGAACACCGAGAAATCTGGTGGATCCGGCAAAAGGCCTTACAACAACAAAGATGCAACCATAAACGTGTACGTCTGTAATAACTTCTTCGCCTATAAGGACCTGGATGATCGGATCGGGGAGTAATAAAACGACTCAGACTACACCCACAAGTACGACATGCAGTACTATACGAACAGAGGTGAGTCCCACATTCGAACACCCCTCAAATGCTCTTGACTGTATACTGACTCTTTGTCTAGCCTATATAATTTTGCACGAGATGATGCACGCAAACAGAGTCGCATATGCCGCGAATGGGAACCGCCACATTGTTGACATGAATATGGAGGTCTACGAATATGTCAGCAACCCGAGTGATCGAAATTACAGGAAACGACGAGTCTCGGTCGACGCATATGGCTCGCAAAATACAAAGATTCTTGCCCGCACTAACAGGAAAAGCATTGCAACAGACATCACGCTCAACGGTTAGTCCAATTACCAATGTCTTGTGTTCAGATGTTCTAATACGATATAGCCGACAACTACGCACAATATGTTCTTTCCAAATATGTGCAAGGCAAGGTTGGCGGGTAAGTGAACGGAGCCCATGTGTGATGCCCAATCATAAAATATTCACCTTATCAGGTATCCGTGGCTACCAATAGTAAACGGCGAAGCCATAGGAGGAGTTCATCCAAAGATTGGCCAGTTAGTCGTCACCAACGGTTCCGACTGGGGCTTGTTGGGCCAAAACTATGAAAATAGTTCGAAAGGCGGTAACTATGATTTTACCTTCACGTTCAGCGATGACAGTAGCGTCGACGCTAGTGGTCTCAGTAATGAGGACACTCTTGCACCTTTGACGGATCTAGAATGGACCGACGATGGCAAGTACCCCAGCGATTATATTAAGCAGTTGAAGGAATGGGCCAACACGGCGCCTGATATGCCAACATCGACTGCAGCTCCATCTCCTATGCCAAGTGGCCAACTGCAGCGCCACCTTCCGGACCTAAAAATGACTTGCATTGCAACGGTTTCAGGTCGAAGAAATACATGTCCTTTACCACTCTCGCAGACAACATCCCGACCTTTTGCAAAGACGCCGTAGCCCAAGGCGGCCAAGACAAAAACTCCGGTTCTATTGTCCGCAACTACAACCACGACGTAAATCAATTCTCCCATTCTTGCGTGACACGAACCAGCACTAACAAGCAACTCAAGCTCTCGACGACGTTGACATCTCCGTGGACTGGCCCCCAGGAGTCAAGATCCCCTTCGACAAAGCCGAATGCAACAAGCAGCTCAAAGCCACGTCGAACAACTGCGACGGAAACGACCCCGCCTGCCCCATGAACTGGAAGGGCGGCGGCACCACCACCATCACGTCCACCAGCCCGGACCTAAAGGTCCTGTATCACATCACACCCAAAGATATCCGCCAGGCGCTGCCCACCAAGCCCAGCGGCTCCTGCGACGTCCAGTACAAGTTCCTTTATGATGAGTTCTGGATCTGGGGCAACGGGTACGCGACCTCGGATTACGGGCAGAAGAACAACGGCTTGCTGCAGCGGTTGGAGGGCTGTGATGGCCTCACGGGCTGGAGCTTTGATTATGGCCTGGGTGATGATGGTAAGGAGTGGAGTGCCCATGGGCATTGCTGATTGGCAAAGCAGGGTGTGTAGGCTGTGCCGTTGCGAGCGCAGGCAAGCTATCGGGTGTGGATTGCTCGGGGGACAGCTAAGTTTATCCTTTACATATATATATATATGCTTGGCGCTGAGGGGATTGTTTGCTTTCCTTGCAAAGGCGTTGGTAGGATTGAATTTTGGGGCGGTTATCAGGAGAGCTTCCGTCTTGAGAATGGAGTGTGACGAAAGAGCACGCGACAGGCGTATGCTGGGCGGCACAATCGAGACATCTTAGCATATTTGAGACTTCCAAATAGAGAAATTCTGTAACTCGTAAATTTTTAATAAGAATTTCTTTCTTGATATTCTCGGGTCCAAAAGTTCTAACCGCAAGCGGCTATGTAAGCCCCGTTACTGGATGGAACCGGGCCGTACCAAGATTGGCATCGAAGTCCAGCATGGGAACGTTTTTCGTTCCAAAAATTTCGAATTCCTCCCAGGATCGTGGTCTTTCCCTTAGAGTCGGAATGCATGTAAATAGTTTTCAAGCGATCCACGGGATCACGGGGGCTGTAGGGCCTCGGGTCCCTCTCCCACTCTATAGAGCCGTAGCCTAGAACCATCATACAATACAAGAACAAGTCAACCACCTACAGCGAGCATAATAGCACTGCGCAGAGATCGCGGCGCTACGTGCCTCGTGGGTAACCGACTTGGGCGAATCGCAAGTTATCAAAACAAGAAGTGTCACTCAGAAAGTGATACAAACACTGATCAGTGATTTGTGAGCGCGCACAGATCAGGCTACTCAATCTCGAATTACGACCCAATCACCGAGTCATCGAATCGACCTCAAATCCTCAACAAATGCTCACTTCTGAAGAATCAAAAGCCCTCGCGGAGGCCTTGAAAAAGTACAAAAACGTCAATATCATCGAGGAAGAAGATGGGGAGCTGGACCTGTAGATCAATTACGAGCTGCTAGAATACAGGAACGGAGACTTCAGTGATAACGACCTTTGGGAGCAATATCGTGACGATTTCCAAGCATTTACGGAAACTACCTTCAAACTCTGTAACACGTCGATGCTTCGCATGCTCCGTAACCACCTTCGCAGCCACGGCGTTTACGCTCCTGTACGATCGGGCCTTATGGTAGCTTTATCGATTCAGGGGGTTCACAAAGTATGAAATGAACGATTGATTGATCTCTGAAGTTTTCTACATACATGAAGCAAGCTCTTCTTACATGCAAGAGGAGTGCGTAAGCCATTACGAATGATAACGACTCAGCTCTTAGGAGCCGCATAAGGAGAGTAAGTGGCAAACTATAGTTCCTGATTCGACGGTACAAAAGCTATAATACATCCAGGTGGTCCGTGTGTCGCGGGGTGTGCTATTCACTCATACCAACAATCTGTCGTAGTGAGCCAATGCGAATATGTGAGCCGCAAAAATATCATGGGCAGTAAACATGCCTGCACTCGCGAAGGGATTGATAAAGTTTACTATCACAGCATACGAGTTTTAAACTCGCTTACAGTACAGTAATGCAAATAGAAATTCCAACTTGTTCATTTTTAGATTAGCTTAAAAGTTCGAACAGAAGATTCTCCGCTAACAGAGATATTTTGAAAGTCATCATCACTTATGTTAATACCGAATGCCTCTAGCTCAGTACGTGGTATCAGGTCTCCTTGAAATTCAGAATCGATGGATAATGCCCCAACACGCATATGAAAGCCTTGATTAGCCTCAAGTGGAAGTAGAATGAGTGTATTGATGTTTAACGTCTTTCCAGAATGTTCAGGATGCTCTCCACCTTTGGTAGTACGCCGGGTGTAATTGTGCCAAGTGATGACGGTTACAGCAAGGTCTACTTTAGTTCCGTCTGGGATGGAATCACCATCCCAACTCGGCCGTTGTCTATGAGTTTTGGAAGAGAGGCAAGGCATTGAGAGCCTATTTTCCCCGAAGACCGTCGCTGTTTTCCACGGTGCCTGAAGAGTGAGTTGACAGTCCACAGCACCGTCACTATGATTTAGACCAGTTGTGCTCGCCTGCACTTCCGATACGCTACAGATAACGTAATTCTTTCGTCCCAAAATTGTAGGAAGCCCACTACTCCATCAATCGATGCCCAGGACCAGCTTGGAGCTCTGTATATGGAGGATCGACGCCCACACGGTTTCGGCAAAATGCCAAATTTGGCCCTCCAGTCGCCAAAAAACCGATAGCCGGATGGTAAATACCAGTTTAGAGATAGTGGTAGTGTAGACTTCCAGTGGCCCCAGAAATACTCATCTTGTGTTCGATGTTGGAAGACTTTCACCAATCCAGAAAGTGCAACTAATTTATCTTCTGCATGGCTGAGAGTAAGCGTACTATATCTTTCCACAATACTATTCCACTGATTCACATTATCGAACTCTTGACAATCATTGGAACTTCAGAAAAGATGAGAATGAGAATTCATAAGAGTCCGTGTCTCGGGTGGGTCTCCTCCTGGCCATATTTCGCATGCATCTAGGCTTTGACATATCCAATGCACCTGGTTCATACCGAAATAAAGTGATCGAGGAGCTAGAAGAATCTCCTGCAATATCCAGCCGCGTAAGGATATCTTACAACTAAGCATCTCTTTACTTAAATGATCTCCTTTGACGATAGCATCAATCTCAAGCCAAACATCGCGGTACGAGTCATGCACCTTCCAAGCATTGACCAATTTACCAATTTGGAGAGATTGATGATTTCTAGTCTGAAACAAAGACTCGTGTGGGTTTTTACCAAATGTTGCTACAATGTTGCAACTAGAATTGGCGTAAATGCTTGACATAAAAGTACACTCCTGAGTGAAGTCATCTTTGGCGTCTTGGAAAATGCAAAGGGCATCGATCCAGATAAATCGGATGCCAAGATCTTTTGTAATCGAAATAGCATCTTGAAAAGCTTGAGGCAAGCGTGATATTGGTAGACCCGATCGAAAGATCTCTAAGGAGTCTGACGTAAGTTTCAGGAAGTGGGAATCGCCCCAGCGATGGCTCATTGTTGTGTATCCGGGAACTGGGACGCTATCTACTGCAGGAATACAGAGCTTCCATGTGGAGGAGGTAACACCAAGATCAAGCACCCTGGTCGGCGCCCAGTCCCAATGCTAGGATGATCGCAGCTAGAATGCTGTGCTAAGCATGTCTTAAGCCATAATTGAAGAAGAGAGCGGGTCGGACGTGAGGAAGTGCCTGCTGACAAGATGTTGGGAGAACGGTAATCTTGATTGTCCTATTAGCCGCCTTTTCGTTGAGGAACATAAATAATTACTCGCGAATGAACTTACTTTTTGACGGATACGAATGAACCTTGTATCCATGCTTTCCAAATAGATATCTACCCAGGCAAAGGGATCGGGCTCATCTAATAGAACAACGCGATGCATTGAAAATGGGTTCCGTGCTATCGGTTCACCTCCTACATTGGCTGCTTCCTTATCTTCGTTAGGTAGATCCTCCCAAACGCGAGTGCAAATATAACATCCGTCCTGTATTGCAGCTTCAAAACTGACAGAAGTATCATGGTGGGGCAGCCGTTCAACCTCAGATGCGGTAAAACCTACCGGCGAGATACCCTGGCAGGTGGCGCAGAGCATCGGTGGATTAAAGGACACAAGATCTTCCTCGATTACCATAGCTTGGCAATGTGAAAAAGGAACGGAACTTAGGTAATTGCCTGCTATTATCTTAATACGTGCTATCTGAATAATGGCGACGGTGCTTACAACACGTTCAGAAATGAAGTGCGGTGGCAATTATTGTTAGGATTTGAGGATCCAGGTAACGTACTCCATCACCACCCTGAGCATATCACCACCCTGGCCAAAACCCCACCACCCACCACCTTGAACTCGAAATTGCTCAACAACCAATACTTAAAATTGCCAATACTGAAGGGTATCATGATCCCAATACAAGCGCCACTGATAGCTGTTTGCAAGGTATCAAATACAAAGATTCTAAACTAAAGAGAAAAGGTGTAACTACCGGTGGAACTGCCCTTATGTAACCATGGCCGGTTCCAGGGTCCTAGCTAGGCGAACCAATGAGCGTTCGCGGATGTGGCGCGACATGGTCAGTGCGTCGTGCACGTGATCTCTAGGCATGACAACAGTCGTTCACACCTTTGAGTCCTTCTCCCTGAGATCTACGGATCGAGATCCCTGTTCGTCTTGAGTTGTTACAACTCTCTATGAAATAGAGAGAAAAAAAAGAAGAAGATAATTATACCTAAAGCTCCTAAGATATACATAACAATTAGTAGATTAGTCTATACTATAAACTTTCAACCCGTTTTGAAATCCAAGAAGTAAAAGTCGTCCTGATTGATACCCCAGGGCTAGGTTTCTATTCCAAGCAGCTATACAACTTAGTGACCGATAATCAGGAGGCAGCCAGAGAATTTTCACACCCTTTTCTACTATCCAATCATTTGACACAAATAAAGGAGTGTTCACTGCTTTGCCGTCGGGCGAGAAGGCTACGGAATGGACCCATTTCGAGTGGCCCTCGAGCGTCTGCAGAGCTGCTCCCGTAGCAGCATCCCAGAGCCGCACCGTATGATCGCCTGAGCCAGAGACGACTTGCTTGCCGTCAGGTGAGAAAGCTACAGACTTGACCCATTTCGAGTGGCCCTCGAATGTTTGCAGCGCTGCTCCCGTAGCAGCATCCCAGAGCCGCACCGTATGATCGCCTGAGCCAGAGACGACTTGCTTGCCGTCAGGCGAAAAAGCTACGGATTGGACCCATTCCGAGTGGCCCTTAAGCGTCTGCAGCGCTGCTCCCGTAGCAGCATCCCAGAGCCGCACCGTATGATCGCCTGAGCCAGAGACGACCTGCTTGCCATCGGGCGAGAAAGCTATGGACCTGACCGATTCCGAGTGGCCTTCAAACGTCTGCAGCGCTGCTCCCGTGACAGCATCCCAGAGCCGCACCGTGCGATCGTCTGAGCCAGAAACGACCTGCTTGCCGTCGGGCGAGAAAGCTATGGAATGGACCCATTTCGAGTGGCCTTTAAGCGTCTGCAGCGCTGCTCCCGTGACAGCGTTCCAGAGCCGCACCGTATGATCGCTTGAGCCAGAGACGACCTGCTTGCCGTCAGGCGAGAAAGCTACAGACTTGACCGACCTCGAGTGGCCCTCGGGCGTCTGCAGAGCTGCTCCCGCAGCAACATCCCAGAGCCGCACCGTGCAATCGCTTGAGCCAGAGACAACTTGCTTGCCGTCAGGTGAGAAAGCTACGGAATGGACCGACCCCGAGTGGCCCTCAAGCGTCTGCAGTGCTGCTCCCGTGGCAACATCCCAGAGCCGCACCGTATGATCGTTTGAGCCAGAAACGACTTGCTTGCCATCAGGCAAAAACGCTACGGACTGGACCCATTCCGAGTGGCCCCTCAGCCTCTGCAGCGCTGCTCCCGTAGCAGCATCCCAGAGCCGCACCATGCAATCGCTTGAGCCAGAGACGATTTGCTTGCCGTCGGGTGAGAAAGCTACGGACTGGACCGACCCCGAGTGGCCCCTAAGCGTCTGCAGCGCTGCTCCCGTGGCAGCATCCCAGAGCCGCACCGTGCGATCGCTTGAGCCAAAAATAATCTGCTTGCCATTGGGTGAGAAAGCTACGGACTGGACCAACCTCGAGTGGCCCTCAGGCATCTGCAGCGCTGCTCCCGTAGCAGCATCCCAGAGCCGCACCGTGCGATCGCTTGAGCCAGAGACAACTTGCTTGCCGTCAGGTGAGAAAGCTACAGACTGGACCGACCCCGAGTGGCCCTCAAGCGTCTGCAGTGCTGCTCCCGTAGCAACATCCCAGAGCCGCACCGTATGATCGCTTGAGCCAGAAACGACTTGCTTGCCGTCAGGCAAAAACGCTACGGACTGGACCCATTTCGAGTGGCCCTTAAGCGTCTGCAGCGCTGCTCCCGTAGCAGCGTCCCAGAGCCGCACCGTTTTATCCCAAGAGCTAGAGACGATCTGCTTGCCGTCAGGCGAGAAAGCTACGGACATGACCGATTCCGAGTGGCCCTCGAGCGTCTGGAGCGTCGCACTCCAATGCGCTTGAACTCTAGGCTTTATTTTTATCCAAGTAGGGATACACTTCTCAAATGTTTTTCGAATAATACTCTTTTCTGGGGCGAAAACAAGGGCTGAACAATATGATTGAAGGGGCGCTTGTTCAATAACTGATCGATTATATATAGCGAACCGCCTCGCATCATGTATAAACGCATGTAAATCGGGACTTTCATCGACCTTCTTATATTTAGTAGGGCTGTCTTTAATAACATTCTTAAAGAACGCAGCATAACTTACTTGAAGCCAGTTCTCGAACTTCATAATTATAACAATGCCTTCTGGCAGGCTTTTCATTAGGCTAAGCGCTTCAAGCCAGTAAATATAACTCGTTTTTAAAAACTGATGGACTGAGCCACCATCTTTAACGTCATTAGTAGTGTCCTCTTTATTACAGTCAAGTAGATGGTCAACCCAATAAAGACAGGAATATCGTGCTGCGGCTAGTGGATCTGGAACCGGCGGCTCGACTTTCTCAATTTGGAATCCAGGGGCGTGCAATCCGTATATATCGCGTCGAAGCGTTCTAGATATTACTTCGTGCGATCTCGAGAACATCGTGTAGTTCACTTTTGCTTTGCCAGAAGGAAATACTCTGTCAAATGCCTTTCCGAGCAAGAAGTCTTTTGCCGATTGATGGATGAAATAAGTGCGATTTTCTCGTACAGTGAAAAAAGAACCACATTTGTTGACAACCTTCATAACTTTATCGAGATTGGTGGAGATTTGCTTAGGAAGATCAGAAAGGGCCCCTACTTCGAGGAGGTGGAGTGGGCGGTACGCAAGAGTCATAGTAGAAAGGATGAGACGGCAGAACTCAGGATCTTTGCGCTGTAGTCGTTCAACTTGACGTAACATCCGATCGTAGAACGGTTCCAACTCGGGCGGCATGCCTTGAAGCACATCGAGCACGTCCCAGCTTTCTACAGGCTCAAGCTCCTTTAAAACAAGAGCCGCCCAGAGAAAGGTCCCACTAGCCTTGGCGTATATTTGACCTCGAACTGTTTTTTGTAGTACGCTGTCGTCCGTAATAAGTGGAAGTTTGGACACTTTAAAATCGATAAACATCTCGATAGCACGAGAAACATGCTTTTCATTGAGTTCAAGGCTAAGCCTCATTTGTACATTGTCAAGTCTCAGCTGCGACTCGATATCGGGTTTGTTGCGGCTCGACACAATCCATTTGACGCGAGGGGATATTGAGGCAGTTCGAATAACCAGATTTAAAAGCTGGGGGAGGCCTGTTTCGCATTCGTCGAGCGCATCGACGATCAAGTAGGTGCTTTTCAAGCTTGGATCTTGCAGAATGCTTGTAAAGATTTCAGACAACGCAACCCATGCATTTGCATCTTCAAAAAGGGCCTTGCCAGCGTGGTCGTACTTTTTCCGCACGTGCGAGACAAGCAATGGTTGCTGGTCGATAAGCAAGTAGATAAGGCCACGGAGCACGGCTGCCGCATTATTGATGCGCGAATCGGTGGCCTGGCAGAAAAAGTACGACAGCAGCGTGGTTGCTTTCTTGTCTCTTAGTCTCGTTAAGGGGCTTATTTCATCGAGGATGCCGCAAATCAGCATCGTCTTGCCTTTGCCAAGGTCACCCTTGATCCAGAGCAGCCGGCTCTGTTTGTCGTCGCGCCATTGATAGAAGTCGGGATGTTCGAAGATCCACTGGTAGGAGTCTCGAAGCAGCCCGCCTTTAGTATCCTCGATCCGCTTCTTGTCCTCGCGGGGATCTGTTGTCCGCAGGTCCTGTATGCAGCTTCGACTCTGAGGGTCGAGTAGATTCTGCTCGTTTTCTCGCAAAAAGTGATTAGCGTATAGTCGACGAAGTATAAATCGTGTGCTCACCTGTTCGAGAGTTCTGAATCTCCTTTCTCAGTCTTTTGAACGCGTGCTCTCTTCCTTCGCCATAGATAAGCGGTAAATGAATACCAAATATGCCTAATAGTGAGTACGCCTTGTCTTCTCCGCGTGTCGTCTGTCGATTCTCTGCCCACGACAGTCGCTCCTCGACTCTAAATTGAGACAGAGGGGCTCCTTCGAGTGCTGAGATTGGAATCCCCGTGATCTCCTGGATGTGGCGCTTTAAAGTTCCTTTATCTCCCAGTCGCGTGCCATGTCGAGAGAAGAACTCAACTGACCGTGGGGCAAGGAGCTCTTGGAGGGTCCAGCCTCGTGTAAACCATTCGCTGTTTCGGAAAGCAGATTCCCAGCTACAGTCGGTAGATGTATCACTTGCTTTCCGCTTTCGCGTCGAAATATCTGACAAATAGACGTAGCATCTGGCCGCTTTCTGATACCAGCGAAACATAGAGTTGATGGCCTCTGCAAGCTCGTTGTTATTCGATTTGTCGATACAGCAGGTATCTATCCAAAAGTATTGCAAGCCATCGCGCCTCGCTTGTTCTCCGCAGAACTGTATTTTGCCATAGCCAGCCTTGCTCTTGCTCTTGCCGTCTAGCAGATCCTTGAAGGTGACCTCCTCCATTCCCCACCTGTGTGAAAGTATAGCATACTTGGGGATGTCGCTCTCGAAGAACTCGGTCAGGCTGAATCCGCCATCGTTGTATTGTAGCAGACGCATTATTCGAGCAGGTTCGGGGCTCGCAAAAGAGAGGGTTCTCGGTAGTTGTTAAGCCGTCGAAATAGCGTAAATGCGAAGTGAGGCGAAGATTGAGAAAAGGACGTCGGGTTGAGGCTGGCGCACTCAGCTGAGCGGTAACTTTGTGGCAATGGCATCGTCGTGCATCACTGGAAGCGCGCAAGACCGGCCAATCGCTCAGGTTCGCCGCAGGGAATTCTGGAAGTCATATGCGGCATAACATATTCGAAGTCACGCTCGATTGAGCATGATTTGTTCTTGTCGCTGAAGGGGAAGCTGAAGGAATTGGAAAGTGCATAGCAGAAATCTAGGACACAGAATCTACCACTGACATTTTTATGTTCAATCCATCGCTTAATTGCGTCCGTCATCAAATGCGGGAAGAGAGCGGGGTTTGATGTACCCTAACCAAAACTCGTTAGAGGCACTATCCCACGTGGCAGGCTTGTATGAATCTACGCGCAGACAACAGCCATAAAGCTGGGGACGATTTCTAGCATAGTAAGGAACGATTACGCACGCTACCAGTTCCCCACTGAAGCGAGAGTGGTAGATGACCAGGTAGCTTCAAGTTCAGGTATGTTTTCGCTTAATAAAAAACATACCTGGTGGGGAACTTGAGCTTACCTGGTCATCTGCCCTTCCACTTAAGCGCGCTCGTCACAAGTACCAGCCAAGCAAGCACCATGACTTCTCACAACTAACTACCTAAACTGGAGCTTTTATCCTAGGGTGAAGTGGGACTTGTTTATAAAGTCTCAGAGGATATTGTCTTGAAATATTCCATTAAAGATGATGACTCGCGGATTTGCAACCAGCATCATATTTTTGACCTACTCGAAATTCATCCCCAGTGCCCCGATCTCGTTCGGAGCTTCCTTCGTTTTCCAAACGCAAATTTTCTGCAGTTTCTCAGCGGTGGCACTCTCGATCAGCAACTCCAGCTGCGACAAACGAGAGACCCAACAACCAAACGGGTGCTGAAGGTAAAGAATGGTGAACCACGGTGCTTGGTTTTAAGGTGGATGACGGAATTATCCAATGTTGCTGCTTGGCACGAGTCCTTTGGGTATTCACATGGCGATATTTGGCCACCAAACCTTCTCCTCGACAGAGAAGATCACCTGAAGTTGACCGATTTTGACAACACAGCTGCCGCTGGTACCACTTTTGAAGTTGACATCGCTCCTTACGCCAGAGTACTTGGCGATGAAGGTGGAGAGCAACGCGGAAGCTTTGGGTATCTTGGCCCTCGTGCGGAACAATTCACGATAGGGTCAGTCTTTTATTACATGATCCGTGGTTACGAGCCCTGCAATAACGAGTGGTTTGGGGAACGTCACGGACTGGTAATTGTCGACCTGCTTCAGAAAATGATGCTCCCAAAAACAGATGATAACAAAGTCGATACTATAATGCGAAGTTACTGGCATGGGGAATACGACTCAATCCAGCGTTTGTCGGCGACGGTGAAATTGCTGGATTGTGTTAACAGTAGTAGATCAATGGTCATGATGGGAGAATACTATAAAGCAAAGCAGGGAGAGTGCAAGCAACTTGTGGCAAATAGACTTTTAGATATGGTAAAGAGAAATGAGGGATGACAAATTTCTAGAGCGAGGACTCTTTCAGCTTTATCAAAACTAGATCCCAGGAATTCCAGTGTACCCGCGACTTTATTATTTCTTTTTCCAACGTCAACGTCTTCATTTCTTTTAGCGACCCAACTCATTAAACGGGCCTACAGTATCGACCCGCAAGATCACAAATCAACACTTCTTATAGTGCACTCCTGCCTATATTCATCACAATGCCTTCTTCCTATGTGCCCCAACCCTTGTCCGATGTTTTCAAGAAGTCCAGCTGACGAGTGCAGCCCAGCGGGCCGGGTTTAAAATTATCACCGTCCATGATGCCAGACGTGAGGCACTCGTTAAAGCTAATGGTAAGTTCCTTTACATCTCCCGGATTCAATTGGCTGACTCGAGTAAGCGAACGGATATTCGGCTGCGGAACTGATGAAGTTTGCTGGACAATCAGGTGCCAAAGTGTTCCAAGGATTCTATATGGCTGAAGGAAGCGTAGATGAGCAAATCAGCTTCCTGAATCAGCCGCTTCGGAAGGACCATATCGAAAGCTTTCGTGGGATCACGTTGCAATGCAACCCTGAACTTTTGCAGTCGCTGCCTGCGCAAATGCAGTATGAACTTGAACGCCGGCCGGATTTCGTTACCCTCAAAGAACAGATTGAAGATCTTACTGAGGAGATGAAGAAGATTACTTATGAAGAGGCCAGCCAAGAACTTCAAGCTCAACAGCACAAACTATATAAAGAACGACAGCGACTTACTTTGGAAGAGCTGAAGAGGCGCCACCAAAGCCAGCCTCGAAATCACCCGCCCCATGGTACTCATGAGCCTAGCCAAGGCGATCACCACCGCGCCTTCTTTAAGCGTATCCGCCACATGATGCCTGAACGTGACCGCTTAGCACGTACCATGTTCCTACCAGTCCCCCCGAAACCCCGAAGGCCGATCTGCTCTTCAGGACCTCATAGCGCTTTACAAGAACGATTGTCGAGTTGCGTACCAACCAGTGCTAAGGCCCGTATCGGGTTGTTGTCCGGTGTCCAGTTGCGCACGGCAGATTCAGAAGTTAGTCAGTCCCCTCCCGTTTTTACTTTCACTCTATTCGCCGCTAACACGAACTCTTTGCGTATATTAGTATCCCTGTTGCTGATCGATGGAATCACGTATACCGTTGCTACGAAGCCGATCTAAAAAAGTGATATGGGTTTGCCATGTTTTGCTTTAAATACAGCGAGTGGATCACGAGTGAGACAAGCTGGGAACTCCACTGCCAAGACCACATCGACAAATCTGATATCCCACTTCGCTGTAATCCTATTACTTTCCGCTACGCCCTCGCTTGTGTTGGACGCTACCCCAAATGTCTCTGCGAGTCGCAACGGCCCACTGCTGAACGGATGTATCAGTTCACGAACCGGTCTCGGTGGCTGCAGCACGTCCAGAAATGCATGCAGGAAGGCATCTAGAACATTGATCGTACTAAGGCAATCCGATGTCCATATGGTCCTCCGTGCAGCATGGTACTCGAGCCAGACCAACACGTATGGCCACATCTTCAAGATTATCACTCTATCGACATACCTAATGCAGGGAGGAAGCGTCGAGTCGACTCAGAGAGCCAATCAGATATTTTAGGAGTAAAATCTAATGCCGACGAGCCTAAGCCCAAACGGCTGCGACTTCCAGGCACGCAACATATCAAATCCGAGCTTTTGAGCGGGATATCTAATTACAACTTCGTAAATTATTCCGCCGCAGACCTCGATTCCCGCAGTTCGGACATTACCAGGTCTCCAACGACATCTACTTGTTCCAGTCGCGAAGCCACTCGGCATTCGAACCCCACGTCGAGTATAGAAGATATTGATGCACAGGTACTTTCTAGCCCGTCTGTATGCGTTGACATAATCAATAAGATTGACCCTCAGCTCCTCTCCGAACCAATTGTCCCACGCATTAAAGATACATCACTTTGTTATCTACACATACCACCTCTTTTACTGTCCTAGCTATATCAAGCTCTGGCATAGTGTCTCAATATGCGCGCAACCCAACATCAACCAATAGCACGGTTGAGCTAGAGGATTGCATAGACCTCGCCGTAGAAAGGGCCTATCCTTTGAAGTGTGGAAACTCTGCCGAAGATGTAGCCCCTGCTCAAAGTAGGTTGGAATAACTACTATTTGTGGAACTCGCTCTAACTAGGATATAGAAGCCACTGTGCTCGCAGTCGACGTCAAGAACACGAAAGCTATTTCGACTATAGGCCATGCTCTTTCCGCAGTGAAGCTGACGGAGAACTTGCCTTCAGAGCCAGCGGCCGTAATCCCAGAGGATGACCAGTATATTGTTGAGCGACCGCTGGAGAAGCAGGTTGTCACACTCGGAAAGGGCAAGTGTAAGAGAAGAGTTACCCAATACCTGGTCAAGTGGGAAGGGTGGGCAGACAACTTCAATAGCCGAGTCAATGAGGAACATATACACGAGGATCTCGTTGCTGCCTACAGCGGTAAGTAGCCCAGCTTAACATTACCCGAAGGTCATAGTGTGGCTTTCGGGGGAGAGACCTCCAGCACAAGTTCGGGGTCGGATCTGCAGGATCACACAGAGCGTGACGAATCGTTGCATTTTTACTCAGGAGAAATTGGACTTGGGGAATTTCTTTTAGTGTATCGAACGGTAATCTAGTCATATGGGTTTGGAAGAGGGCATCATTCACATCAGTCACAGGTACCTTCTCGATTCTCGCTATCTATTTGGAGATTGCTCTTTTACTTGTGCAACGTTACATTGCCCCACACTAAATAAGGGCCCACCTCGCGTACATGAACACGAAAATTCGCGCTTCCCACATTTTACTTCTTCAACATCTTTTAATTATGCCACCTCAACGTACTCCGTTACGTACAATTGATGGGAATAGGGTTCGTGGTATAGATACCAGTCCCTATTCAAGAGGAAAAATGGTTGGGGCCAAAATTGCGGGTATGTCGCAACGTCAAATTGCAGAGGTGATGCAAAGCTCGCGACGGGCTGTGAGAGGTGCTATTCGACTTGATTCTCTCAACACTAATGGCTATTCGTTAAGCCGACCAGGTGCTCCAGCGACATATTCAGAACGAGATCGTCGATATATGCTACGTAGCTTACGATTAAAGCCTAAGCTTACGTTTGAGGAGCGTCGGGAAGATACTGGGCTGGGAATGAGCAACACCTACATCAAAGGCATAGCACGAGACAATAGCCTGCATCACTGGCGTGCTAAACGTCGCCCAGAGCTTAGTGAAGCTGATGCGGAAAATCGACTACTTTGGAGCAAGTGCCGGCGTCACTGGGATGTCGATAAGTGGCGCGATTACATGTGGTCTGATGAGTGTTCCGCAGAGCGAAATAAAAGGTCAAAACAAGTCTGGGTATTTGGCCATCCTTCTGAAAAATGGAAGCCTTCGATAGTATCAACCTATAAAAAGAGTAAAGACCTTCGAGTTATAGTATGGGGCATGTTTTGGGGTAGTGGCAAAAGGTCAAAATTATATATTTTGGATCGAGACTTTAAGTCGAAGAAGCATAGCTATTCCGCAAACTCTTACTTGGATGTACTCGACAACAACTTACTCGAATCTTACGAAGATGGCCTTATTTTCATGCAGGATAACGCACCTATTCATACTGCTCGTAAAGTTAAAGAATGGTTTACAGATCATAAGATATTGACAACTAACTAGCCACCTCGTTCACCTGACTTGAACCCTATTAAGCATGCGTAGAAAGCTCTCAAAGAGAAAGTGATGGAGATGTTTCCAGAGGTCTGGAAAGCGAATTCTTACGGAAAAGAAGCTATTAAAGCTATGGAAGAAGCGTTGAAAGCTGCCTGAGATGCTCTTCCTGATTCATTGTTTGAAAGCTTAGTAGCTAGTATGCCTGATCGAATTCAAGCCTTTATTGACGCTAAAGGCTGGCATACAAAATATTAGGTGGATTACAATGAGGAAAGTTTGAGGAATTAAGGGCATAAAGTTTACAATTCGATTCATTTGATTCTATAGTAATTAATATTGGTGGTTGTGTTTTTAATTTAATATAATATGTAGTTAATTCTAATATGATTGGAGGTCGCCAAGCAATTGGGCCCTTATTTACTGTCTAGTACTGTATATAGAGGACTCAGAAATGGTTCCCTCTAAATTAGATATCCTAACTCCAGGATATAGAAAGGGTCCTCCAGATGTGGAACTCTACTTCAGCATATCAGTTCGTCTGTAGAAGGGAGCAGTGACTTCAACTTTTCTAATATTGCAGCCGCCTCATTCGCGGTTTGACGCGACTCTATAGCAATTTTTTTAAAAGCTTCTACTATGCTATCCTGTTTTCGAAGGTTACCTCGCAAGTGCTAGTTCTCCAAGTTTGCTGTGTGTAGCATTACCTTAAGTTGACTCACGGCCTCTTCAGCCTCTCGCCTTAGCTGCGCCTCGACTTCCGTGGCATCTCTCCACCTGCTCATTTCAGACTTCAATTCTAAATTTCCATTTCTAATTCCGCAATCTTCGTCGTAAAATTTCCTTCTGGTCTTGTAAACAGAGTATGCTGACGGCGAATGAGCATGAATCTTCTTAAATTATATCTAGGAATTTATACTCTTCCTGCCACAGCTTCAAAAGAAGCACTAACTTCCCGACATAGCTCCATATAAGCTCCAATCGAATGTTTGCTTAAGCTTTTTTTCGAACAGATGAGCTTTTGTTGGTAGGTATTCCAAGAGTAAGGATCATTTTCTTTTATCGTCAAACGGACTTCTAAAGGGTCGATTGATATTCCTAGCTTGCTTTCTGTGGTGATTGATTAACGTAGTTCAACATTATAGGATATCCTAGAGTTCACTGATGTGCTCGGATAGCTTTTCCCGGCACTTCGTCCTCCATTTAGTGCGATCAACATTACTCGGTCGAGGTGAAGCCATTTTGAGGCAGAAGGATAATTGGGGGCTAGCAAATCTACGAGTATTATCCTCTAAACTGAATTCTTGTATGTTAATTGGTTTACACTGTCGATATCTTGAACGCTCACCTCCACATTCTAAAATAAAGGGGGAGAAAAAAGCGGCCGAACTTGACCATAACTACACACATAGTACTGTACTATTTTAACCACAATAGTAGCTTACGTCTATGTAATAACACCTAGACAGCTAGCTTTTATAATTAAGCATGCTGCAACATTCAACAGTTTCTCAGCACGCAGAGATAGACGTTATCTCATTCTCAAAACCAAAATCCTTTATTAGCCTCATAACATCTTGATAAGTCTACCTGAGCAGTTTGGGATCGCCGGGAACGGGGTTTGAAGATGAGAGACCTCCCAAGATGTTGGATTTTCTGCGATGTGCAACAAAAAACGCTTTTCTCATCTGATCGATCGACGTGTGATTGCTGCGTGGGGTCCCGATTCGGTTCCGACACATGATGACCTCACAATGCAGCACACTTGCATCTCGCACACGCATCATATCTAACTGTTTGTATCACTTTCTGTGATACTCTTCGTATGATGACTTGCAATTACTTAAGTCGGTTACCCACGGGGCACGTAGCACCGCGATCTCAGCGCGGTGCTATTATGCTCTTTGTAGGTGGCTGACTTGTTCTTGATTCATTCTGAGCGCTAATCTACGTACGAGAGCTATAATACATCCATGTGGTCCGTGCGTCGAAGGGTGTGCTATTCACTCATACCAACACTAACCTTCCTCCGTATTATCTCCCCCACTCATCACGGTAATAACTGGGACTTTGAATATACTCTTCATACTCGCAATTGTAACAACTCAAGCTGAACAGGGATCTCGATCCGCAGATCCAGGTGGAAGGACTCAAATGTTACGGTCCTATTGGCTGATCCAATATAGATAGAAGATCTTGGTCCGAGGGTTGTTGGTCTGGAGAGAAGTAAGTATATCACATATAAGACTAGATCCCAATAACAAGTATGCTATTGAAGAATACTATTTGAGTTGAGCACGAAGCTCCTATCTAATAGGAAAGCTATCTACTTATATAGGGTCTTCGTGGAGTTGGATCATGGATCATGAATGATCCATGAGCCATCACGTGTTCCTGCCCCAGAGGTTCTCTGTGTAAGCCAAGCTTACCGAGCCTCAGGCCCCTAAGACATAAGCCTGTTAGCGATGCGCGTAACATCAAAGGTGTGAACAACTATCAATTGCTATAACTAAGAGAACAAGCTACGGACAGAAGAAGGGAAGGAAAGCAGCGCTCTATATACAGGAAGCTGGCCGGAGGCCAGTATAAGCGAGATTTAGGATGTCCGGTGCTGAGCTCCGTCCGAGCTCTGGGGTGTCCGGTGCCAAGCTCCACCGAAGAGAGGTCAGGGCCGTGACAATAGGGGCTTTGGGCGGCCGCAGAGGTTGTTAGGTTCATACCTGGAATGATTTAATCGTTCGTAGTAAGCTAAAAAGTCCCCGTGACCGCTGCGAGCTGCTATTAGGTGGCCAATACCAATTAGGAAAAAAAAAGAAAGCCAAAGCTATAGAGGATCAAAAGAAAGCTCGAAAGGTTCAAATTGAACTTAATAAAGCTATCAAAGTCAAGAAAGTAGAAGAAAAGGAAGCTCGACTAGCTGAAGCTCAATTACAGAGAAAGGAGGCCGACCAGAATTTTCCTCGATTACAGTCACCAGCTAAAAAGTCGCTTTCTACTACTATTACACCTAACTTGGCTTCACAAGAAATGACAAAACCTCAAAAGGCATCTATTAAAGCTCCTTCAACTTTAAAGCCTAGGATGAAAGCTCAAAATCAAGTAGTAGATAAGAAGGTTGTTGTAGAAGAAGTGGTGCGGAAAAATCGAGTTGGAAAAGCAATTAAGCTACCATTACGCTTTCAAGAATCTTCTCCTTTGTAAAAATGATACAATAAATCATTATAAATCGATTGAGCCTACTTTTATTGTATATAGATTTGTGGTTGATTTTTTATTAATTTTTTACCATAAGTTCAATTGATAAATTTGAGTGGGATTTGATGCGGGGCGGGATTTGTCACGGGATATCGGTTAGACCTATAAGGCAATCACTATCAGCCTATTGTACGCACTCCCATATGCCTCTATTCTAGCCCGTGATTCCTTGCGTCGTTTCAGCAACCCACTGGGTTGGCCGCAGCGTAACGGCGACCGTGTTGAAGCGTTCGACGCTGAAGCTAAAGCTGCAGTAGCTGGTATTAAAAAAGCTATTTCTCAAGGAGTTTCTAACTGCACTTTAGACATTTGGATCTGCCTTGACAACCAAGAAGCGGCTTTTCGGCCTTTGACCCCCTTTCTCGGCTCTTCAGCGGACACGTTCCAGGCCGCTCTCGACCTACAAGCAGCCTAGCAGGCCCGCCCTAGACACCTTGCCACCCGAGCAAGAGCAATCCGAGCACGCTGGGTCTCAGGGCATCTTCAAGTGCCAGCTCGACTTTGGCTGGCGAATACACAATAGTTCCTTGATCAGGTTCTCCACTCAAATCAAGCTTTCGGCCTCTTTTTCTTTTTGATTTCTCATATATAATAGCCTCTCTTAACCCCTTATTCTCGTGTTCCGCGATATCAGCTTTTGCAATTGCGGTTTCCAGCCATTTGAACACTTTTTGTATGACGTCTTCACCAGGATTCTGTTGATATGCCTTCAGAGCCAAACGTACAGTTCTGGAGTTTGTAGGCGTAGAAATCGTATTAGGAACCCTTTCCGCAATAGGCTTTTTAATACGTCGTACTGAATTGATCATATTTTCCCGATTGACTGGCCAAATACCAGGCTTTTGAAAAGCATGCTGGATATTCTTTTCGGAAAAAACTTCATCAAAAGAAGGCTTGA
Organism: Bisporella sp. PMI_857; assembly: GCA_021307315.1. Lineage (NCBI taxonomy): Eukaryota > Fungi > Ascomycota > Leotiomycetes > Helotiales > Helotiaceae > Bisporella > Bisporella sp. PMI_857. Next base: position 163,411 of record JAJSPD010000072.1, read on the forward strand.
ATAGATCAAAAAACATGCTTTTGCTCATAGTTGTAAGGCCACCGCTGCCCGCCAATAGCATATCGAGTCGTACGGAGTAAGCTGTAGCAAGAGGGCCGAACAGGCCAACATCGAGAGGTTGCAATTTGTGTGTAGAATGAGGTGGTAAAATCAATATGATTATGCGGTGGCGATCGGCCCATTCGACGAATTCGTAATTTACATGACTAGAATGGCCATCTACTATCAATAGACGCCTAGATCGAGAACTAGCTGGCTGAGTATGGCGATTAAACACTTTCTCTAGCCACTCTATTCCGAGTTTATTACTACTCCATCCATTCTCAGATGAAGCAAAATAAGTATTTGAATCTTTATTGACGTTTTCAAGCCAACTAGATTGCAGTTGGTGATTTGATCCTTTGTAGATCAAGAAAGGAGGAATAGCTTTTCCTATTGCTGAAATGCAGGCCAGGCAACTAATGAACTCTCGATTGCCGTCTTGACGATTTTTCATTCCACCCAGCTTATTTATAGCTTGCTGACTTATAATCCTTTTCATTTTACGACCTATTCCTATAAGAAATCCTTTTTCATCAAAATTATATATATTGTTGGCTGTAATTTGATATTTTTCAATTGTACGCTCCAGCTGCGGAACGTAGCTAGTCAGCCAATTACTCTCTCAAAAATTAATATTAAATCAACCACTAAACCGAGTGACTTACGTTGTCATAAAACAATTGAAACATAGGCTCATATTCAGCTGCAACTCGCAAATTATCAATGTTACGCAAGTACATCGATTTAAGTTCCGATTTATACCGAGCCACAAATTGGCCGACCCAGTTCTTCCCCACACTCTCTCCTCTTAGCTCTTCCGCAAGGTTCCTGACTATTCTACTGGTAGGAGGCATTTGCCTTTCACTCAAATAGTTAATCCTACGAATGAGCTCTCGTTCCTGAAGGTCTGTAAGGCATTGTCGGCCAACAGAGTCTGCATGGGCTTTATGACAGGTTTGACCCTTCAGCCTTTTGCTGATCGACGTACGATCACATCCAAAGTGTGCCGCTGCTTGGGAAGCATTTGGAAACTCCCCTGATCGAATTGAATCAACAGCTTTGTCAATAACGTCTGATTTGGCGTAGTTATTCATGTTTGAAGATTTATATAGAATGCATTTTTGAGTGGGATTTGATGTGGGACGGGATTTGTCACGGGATCTCGGTTACCTACGAAGGATACAAAAACATGGGGAACAACTGTAGAGAGTTGGAGCAGGCCCTTTATATAGGCGACTCCGACTCTCCTCCGTATCGGCTCTGAAACCCCTCATACCTTGTTCATCAGCCTCCTGATCCCGTGCCATGGCCTCCGTGTCGCACCTTGGGCATACCGGTTGTTACAGTTGCTAAGCTATTATTAATATATTACTAATACTAACTGGTTCGCGGTTCCTGGCATACATTGTCACGTAGTTAATTCATGGCCATTTGGTTTCTGGCTGTCACGTAGTCAATTCATGGCTATAGTTCTTAGTTATATTATATAGTTAATTTCCGATAATTTACCTATTGGTTTTCAAATACAAAGTTAAACTTTATATATGTACTAATTTCTTGGCTTCGGTTATAAACTAATACATATCAATAGGTGTAACAACTCAAGCTGCACAGGGATCTCGATCCGTGGATCTAGGTAGAAGGATGCAAAGGTATGAACAACTATCAATTGTTATAACGAAGAGAACAAACTACAGGCAGAAGAAGGGAAGGAGAGCAGTGCTTTATATACAGGATGCTGGCCAGGGGCCAGTGTAAGCGAGCCCTGTAGCGTTGGTTGCCAAGCTCTGAGGTGCCGAGCCCTGTGGTAACAGGGGCCAAGCTCTACCGAGCTCTGTAGTGCTTGGCGCCAAGCTCGAGATAGGGCCAGGGCCGTGACAATAGGTAATGTGGGTTCACTCTAATACGGGGCACCACCACGTTCCTGACGTGAGTGCCTATTGTATTCTTGAGTGAGTGACTGATTGAGCGTTAAGTTCTAACTACGGTGAAACTACGAGTTATATAACCCCGTTCCGGGTCACGTGAACGACACCCTTCGTTCAAGTGCGTGACCACATGACCTCTCTAGTTAATTGTACTAACAGGTAAATTATCGGAAATTAACTATATAATATAACTAAGAGCTATAGCCATGAATTGGCTACGTGACAGCCAGAAACCAAATGGCCATGAATTAACTACGTGACAATGTATGGCCAGGAACCGCGAACCAGTTAGTATTAGTAATATATTAATAATAGCTTGGCAACCCAACCCAACCCAACCCAGTCCGCAGTCTAGTCGCCGTAGGAGATTGAAGCTTCGGCAATTTTGTAACCGCATTGAAATGCTACGAATCCTCCGCCTGCATTGCCGGTTTCGAGTTTTGATCCGTCCGAATAAACTATAATGTCGTTGGGCGGAATCGAGTCTAAAAAGTTCCGAGATAGGATCGCAGCTTCTTTGCGAGTAAGGGTAGGTTTCTCAGGCGTGCAAGCTCCGATTCGAAGCATTGCCGCTGTTCTGCTTTCTGGTACGTGCCAAGGAGGGAGCTGTATAGCGTTCAGTTGCTCCGCTGGCGGGAGAGATCGCCAGCGGCGGGTCTTCGTGGGTTGGATTATTGCATTCGCCATGATCCATGATCCATCACGTGTCCCTTCCCCGGGAGTTCTCTGTGTCAGAAATAGGGTTTATCAGGCAAGAGGAATCAATTAGAGGATCTGTAAGGGTATCACGGTGATGGAGATACAAGCTTGTATGAGCGTTATTCATTAATGATGATATCTACAGTTCTGAGCTGTAAATGAGGGGAAGATGTTTCTAGCTCCTTGGCCTACTTACGTAAGCCGATTCCTGACACTCTGTGTAAGCGAGCTTGCCGAGCCTCAGGCCCCTAAGGCACAAGGTTTGTTACCTGCGCGAAACAATGCATCGCGAGGCTGAGCTATTACAGCCTCAAATCTTATGTGCCAATGAGAATTATCATCCCGGTTTACCTGCTAGAGCTCTTCTGTGATATAGCGGACAATCTTAACCATGCGTCTCCTTCATACAAAAAGGCTTGAGCTTCAAGAATTTGGAGGCAAAGAGGTACCACACTACGCGATTCTTTCGCACACGTGGGGGAAAGGGGAGGTTACACTACAAGATATCAAGGATCTTAAGACGAATAGGGCAATGAAACTACTAGGTTACGAAAAAGTCTCTATGGCCTGCTCTGTAGCTGCGGCAAACAGATTCGAATATATTTGGATCGACACTTGCTGCATTGATAAGACAAGTAGCGCAGAACTTTCCGAAGCACTTAACTCTATGTATCGTTGGTACCAAGAAGCCGAAGAGTGTTACGCATATCTTGCAGACGTCTCACAATATTCCGTCAATCGAGTGACTGGTGTCACAGGCCCTGAGTTCCGGAAAAGTAAATGGTTTACTCGGGGATGGACTCTTCAAGAGCTTATCGCGCCATTATCGGTAATGTTTCTCGACAAGCAATGGCAAGAAATTGGGACTAAGTCCGATCTACAACGAGATATATCTGAAATTACCAAAATCCCGGGCAGTTTCCTATTGGGAGATGATATAAGAAACGCCAGTGTCGCACAAAGAATGTCATGGGCTTCGAAAAGGGAGACAACAAGGACAGAGGATCTTGCTTACTGCCTGATGGGTTTATTTGGCATATATATGCCGATGTTATATGGAGAAGGAGAAAGGGCGTTCATTAGACTTCAGGAGGAGATTATGAGGGTCTCCGATGATCACAGTCTTTTCGCTTGGAGATCGATAGAGGATCATGGGGGGATTCTCGCAAATTCACCAGCTGCGTTCGCTGAATCTGGCAATATCATCCCCGTCAGTCGTGCTTATGCCACAAGCAGTCCTTCAACATTAAGCAGCAGAGGAATTCATTTGTCGCTTCGTTTTATCAATGATGGTCAACAAGGCCAAGGGCTTGCGATTCTTGACTGTACAGAGATTGGGAAAGAGAGAATGCGGCTTGCACTTCGTCTAAAAGATATTTTTCAAACTAACGAAGATTTTGTAAGGGAGCAAAGCACAAAGCTTCCACTTATCGACCTGGAAGATATTAATATATTACAGAATCCTCTGACAAGCTTAAACATCCGGCAATGGCATCCAACGCGCAACAGAAAATGGGAAGACATGGAAAAATGTGTCGTCAAGTTAACAGGAGTAGATGGACAAGAGGTCACTTCACGCATCACTAATTTCGACTCTAATTGCGAGCTTTCTGACGGGCTTATAATTATGAACATAGCAGGTATTCCTGATGGAATACTTAGTCGATTGTTGGTTGTGTGCAAAGATGGAAACTTTTTCCAAATATTGTTGAAGAAATACGGAAGATCTCTTTCGGCGGATATATCTACCAGTGTAGAATTAGACTTACAAAATATTCAGGATCATGTTGCCCCTGGAAAAAAGCAAAACGATCAAGATCGAATTGTCAAAGTGCTAGGTAATGGGCAGCACGTTGACGTTGCGATTAAAAAGCGGGTTCTTTTACTTCGTGAGAAAAGATGTCTTACAGAAGTTGTGGAAATAAGCTACTCCGGTACACTTAAAGGGGTATGGCTTCAGCATATAGCTATATTAGAAAAAGCGGGTAGCAAAAAGTCGCTTCTGTGGTACGCTGTGCTGCGTGGGCTTGTAACAGTTGTCGAGCGTCTTTTAGATGGAGACAGTACTGAATCAAATTTAACAGATGATTTGCGGACGCCACTTTCTTTAGCGGCAGAGGGCGGGCAAGAGGCAGTAGTAAAGCTGCTGCTCAAGAAGGGGGCTGCACTCGAGTCGACAGATGAGAATGGTCGGACACCATTGTCTTGGGCTGCTGGGACTGGTCATGAGGCGATCGTGCGCCTCCTGATTGCCACGGCCGCTGTGCTCGAGAAGAATGAAAAAATCGGAGATCGGAAGCCGCTGTCGCCAGCTGCGTGGCAACGGCTGCTGCCTACAAAGGCCATCAAGGCTAAATCGAAAATCAACGACAATCAAGTTAGATGCCGCCAGCTAGAGACTGAGGATAAATCTGGTCGGACACCGCTATTGTATGCTGCTGGAAATGGGCACGAGGCTGTAGTAAAGCTGCTACTTGACAAAGGCGCCGAGCTAGAGATCAGGAGCAATTATGGCCAGACGCCATTGTTGTATGCTGCTGAGCATGGGCACGAAGCTGTAGTGGAGCTGCTGCTCGACAAAGGTGCCGAGCTAGAAACCAAGGATAATTCTGGTCGGACGCCACTGTCATATGTTGCTGCGAATGGGCAAGAAGCTGTGATGAAGCTGCTGCTTGACAAAGGCGCCGAGCTAGACACCAAAGATAATTCTGGTCGGACGCCGCTGTGGTATGCTGCTAGGAATGGGCACGAGGCTGTGGTGAAGCTGCTGCTCGACAAAGGCGCCGAGCTAGAGATCAGGAGCAATTATAGCCAGACGCTATTGTCGTATGCTGCTGAGCATGGGCACGAGGCTGTAGTGAAGTTGCTGCTCGACAAAGGTGCCGAGCTAGAAACCAAGGATAATTTTGGTCGGACGCCACTGTCATATGCTGCTGGGAATGGGCACGAGGCTGTGATGAAGCTGCTGCTCAATCAAAGCGCTAAGTTAGAAACCAAAGATAATTCTGGTAGGACACCGTTATCGCATACTGCTGTGTGTGGGCACGAGGCTGTGGTGAAGCTGCTACTTGACAAAGGCGCCGAGCTAGAAACCAAGAGCGAGTCTAGTCGGACGCCGCTGTCATATGCTGCTGGGAATGGGCAAGAAGCTGTGGTGGAGCTGCTGCTTGACAAAGGCGCCGAGCTAGAAACGAATGATAATTCTGGTTGGACACCGCTATTTTATGCTGCTAAGAATGGGCACAACGCTGTAGTGAAGCTGCTGTTCAACAAAGGCGCCGAGCTAGAAACCAAGGATAGTTCTGGTCTGACGCCGCTGTGGTATGCTGCTGCGAATGGGCATGCCGCTGTAGTGAAGCTGCTGTTCGACAAAGGCGCCGAGCTAGAAACCAAGAACAATTCTGGACTGACGCCGCTGTGGTATGCTGCTGGAAATGGGCACGACGCTGTAGTGAAGCTTCTGCTCGACAAAGGCGCCGAGCTAGACACCAAGGATAATTCTGGTCGGACGCCGCTGTGGTATGCTGCTAGGAATGGGCACGAGGCTGTGGTGAAGCTGCTGTTCGACAAAGGCGCCGAGCTAGAGATCCAGACGCTGTTGCTGTATGCTGCTGGAGATGGGCACGAGGCTGTAGTGAAGCTGCTGCTTGACAAAGGCGCCGAGTTAGAAACCAAGGATAGTTCTGGTCGGACACCGCTGTTGTATGCTGCTCAGAATGGGCACGCGGCTGTAGTGAAGCTTCTGCTTGGCAATGGCGCTAAGCTAGAAGCCAAGGATATGTTTGGTTTGACGCCGTTATTGTGTGCCGTTGAAAAGGGGCGCGAGGCTGTAGTAAAGCTGCTACTTGACAAAGGCGCTGAGCTAGAAACCAAGAGCGAGTCTAGTCGAACGCTGCTATACCATGCTCTGTGAAAGAACACGCAGCTGTAGTAAAGCTTCTGCTTGACAAAGGCGCTAAGCTAGAAACAAGAGCGAGCCTGGACTGACGCCGCTGTACTATGCTTGTAACGGCAGCAATAGGAATAGGTATTACCGCTGCGCCAACGGGCCAAAAGGCACTTGAATTGACCTCCCGGTCAATTCCATATTCCGCTATATATAGGTCAGGTAGCTACCTGTCACGGTCCTGGCCCTATCTCGAGCTTGGCCCCTGCTACCACAGGGCTCGGCATCCCAGAGCTTAGCGACCGACGCTACAGGGCTCGCTTACACTGGCCCTTAGCCAGCCTCCTGTATATAAAGCACTGCTCTCCTTCCCTTCCTTTGCCTGTAGCTTGTTCTCTTAGTTATAACAATTGATAGTTGTTCACACCTTTGAGTCCTTCTACCTAGATCTACGGATCGAGATCCCTGTTCAGCTTGAGTTGTTACATTATGTAATATAGACCAAGGCCCTCTAGGCTTAGCCGGGCGTAATAAAACTACTACTACTACTACTACTACTACAATTACATCTTTCCTCCTTAGTTTAATATTCTCGTAATAAGAACCACCTTACTGGCCGCTTTACCAGGCCAAAGGATTTGGCTTCGTGACAACTTCCATGAGCAGCGCTGAATCTTTCCCATTCCCGTCTCCTATCACCGTATGAACGACTTCGCTAGTGAAGCCATTGCAGAGCCTTTTATGAGTATTGGCGCACAGGTTTCCGGGCCATGCAAGCGTGTCGCCCGCTTGCTTACTATTTTCCAATACCGCCGTATAGCCATCTTCTGGCCCCCCTAATTCTCACCCGCTTTTGCGTTTGTGTAGTACAGCAGCGTACGTACGGGTACATGCTGATGTATGTTCTTCCTCAACACAAGATGCGCCTCAATGATAGAAAGATGTGTATGGCTCTCTTAAAATAGTCCAGACAGCCGCCATGATCCTTTACAGTGGCTAGCCGCGATCGGCTGGTCTGGCGCCCGCTTTTAGTGATGATGCACCACGCCATGCATGCAAGGTCGAAATGAGGACGCCAACCTTGAGCTTCTGTTTACTAGTCGTAGAAACAACTGAGCGGATCACTTACCTAACACAAAAACTTAACATAAGAAGTTCTATCCTAAAAATGCACCCGAACTCCCTCTCGCTCAATATCATTATAACCATCCTCAAAATGTCGTCACCAAAGGCTCGTCGTAATGGGATTAGAAAGAGCTCGCCTTTTCCGATTTTCCATATCAGTAGGGAGGACGTATCCACCACAAGTGAGGCATCGAGGTAGTCCGGGAAGCTGTTGTCCGGGCGTGTCTTGCGCTACCCAACGCACATAATTGATAATATTGTTGCAACGGCATTGCTGGATTGGAGTCTCATGGCGGCTGCCGGAGTTCAGATTTTCTGGGGTCAGTGAGGTCACTTCACCGCGATACTCCTTCCGCCGGCTGAGGTCTAATTTTGATGTTTTTTGAGTTATGGGCTTCTTTGGACAACTCATCTGGTCTTGATAGTCAGTCTTTGAGAGATGGTCCCGTATTAAAAGCCTCTCAAGCGGGATTTTCTCGTTAACGGCCTTACACCAGACAGGCCATAGCTGCACTGTGAAAGCGAAGTCGGAGGGAGTGCATCCTTGGCTGTTTGTCTTACTGAGATCGGACAGAAAAGAATACTTCATCAACAATGGTAGTCTCTTCACCAGATTGTCTGGAATATTCTGACAGGCTTCGAGCACAAGATGGAAGACACCATTACCGTCATTGTCTACCGCTTTCGTATCGGCTCCACCTTCCAGGAGCTTGTCGATGACCTCCAGTCCAAGCTCTCCGGGGATACTCAGGTTGTCTAGTAACGGTGTCTTTCCAAATGAATCTCGGATCTCCAGCTCTACTCCATGTTTTATGAATTCTGATATCATCCCAGACAACTCATCAGCAGGGTACGTCGATTGTTCAAGGAATCCAGAAAGATGTAGACAGCCATCTTCCGCCTCTCGTTCTGGCCAAGCTTCGTCCTCAAGACATCCCCCCTGAACTAGTGCTGAGACGACGTTCTGTCTTTGGTCTGGTCTGGTAAACTCGGTGATAATGAGCTCTTCATCTTGGAAACCTTGGATTAATAAACGTAGGGCGTTCATTCCCTCACTTCATAAATAACTTCGTCAGTAAAACAGCGTATAATTGGTCTGTTTGTCCTACCTATCGGACTCGCAAGGGTCAGTTCCTTCAAGTGACGTGAGTAGAAATTCACAAATGGGTAATTGGACCTCGCGACAAGCATGCTGTGACTCTATTAGAAAAGATAGAACGTGGGGCCCCCGTAATTTGTACTTACTCCAATTAATGTGTTTCCGTCGTCCAGTAAGCGATCAGTAGGAAAGGCGGTCTGTTTGCTCAGAAGGGTTTGCAGACCAATGAGATCCCCATTTTCAACCGCCTCGAATGCAGATCCCTCCCATTCCACGATACGAAATGTTCTCAAGCAGCGCTCAATTCTCTCGTTATAGAAGTTGCGACGAAGGACTGTCGTAAAGCCATTTCGGTATTCTGGGGAAATGTTGTCATTTGGGGTAAAGGAGAAGTATATAACGAGAACTATTCCTCCTTGACGGAGTTCAGTTCGAACTAGAAGATTGCCTTCTCGAGTTTCGTAGCGGCGTGACCTAGGTTTCTCTATCCGTGAACTGAAAAGGCTAGAAGAGGCTGGATCTGTGCGCCGCTTTTTGCAGGATAAACTAGTCTCACTTTCTCTTTCGTCTTGCGCTTTCCGTTTAGTCTTCGATCTGGGCGCTACAGATTCATCTATTGAGTGCCACAGTTGAGTGCGCGTAACTTGTTCCGCATTCCCATGCACAGATGCAGCGTGAGCAGACGCCAAAAGCCCCCCAATCTCATCCTTTAACCACGCAACATCAGCTCCTCTCAGATTCATTTCGCCCTCATCGACCAAGTGTGGGAGGATCTTCGACAGGTTCGGCTTTAGTACCAACAGAGGGAAGACGATATCCTGCATGTTATTAGCTTTTATGGTAAAGTTGGTTTCAACCTGACTAAACGTCAATCTTTCTACTCCGATGCCAAATTTTCGTGAAGCTCCAGCCTCATTTGCATGGGTAGGATCATGGGAAGGTAACGGGGCGAGCCTGTTTCCTAAACGGTTGTCAATCTTCTTTCGAAGCCGGATGAACGCATTCTTCTTTCCCTCTCCATATATTAGCGGTATATATACACCAAAGATTCCCATTAGAGAGTATGCCCCGTCTTCTGCACGCGTCGTTTGACGGCCTTCAGACCATGACATTCGCTCCAGGGTGCTAAACTCTGAGAGGTGACCTTGAAAAGCAGAAATCGGGATGTGCGTAATGGAATGAAGCTGAAGCTCCAGTGACGTCTTATCACCGAGTCGCTCGCCTTCGGACGAAAAGAACTCCATTGATGCCGGAGCCATAAGCTCTTGAAGCGTCCAACCTCGCGTGAACCATCTGCTCGCCCGAAATGCGGGCTGCCACCGCATTGGTGAAAGAGCAGCTTGGGTAAGGCCGTCTGTTGAAACATCTGAGAGATAGACGTAGCATCTGGTCGCGTTCTGATACCAACGGAACATCGAGTTTATCACCTCGGAAAGCTCGGTATTATTCGATTTGTCAATACAACAAGTATCCACCCAGAAGTATTGAAGGCCATCGGAAAGTGCTTGCTGTCCACAGAAGCGGATCTTCCTATACCCAGCCTTTTGCTTTTCTGTATTCGTTGCAATATCCTTGAAAGTAACCTCTTGATCATCATCTCCCCAAGTGTGCGAAAGTATTGCATAAGGCGGTATACCGTCGTTATTAAGATCCTTAGTCAGGGTTATTTGGCCATCGTTTTCGAGCTTTAGAAGTCGCATAGTCGGGCACGTATGATAAAAGCGGTTTGAGAGAGATATTAGTGGACTGTCGATTTAAGATACGGCCAAATGAGGCTTAATTATGGATACAGGGCTAGTCGTCTGAAAGGCATTGTCTAAATAGACCAAGTGCGGGGCTTATCCGTACTGTCACAATCTAAGCCTGAATCGTGAGGTCACAGGTGTAGACCCACTTATAAACAAGCCATGTATCACCCCTAAATCCTTAGATTTCGTACCCGAGATCAGGGCTTTTACTCCTACATAGCGTATCAACATACTGATTTCCCCTATATTGCTTTATCTGTGTAGCCTATCGTAACTACCTCAATCCGAGACCAGTTCTAACACATTCAAGGCTCCCAAAAGGCCATAGATCTTCCCAATTAGGTATAGCATTTCCAGTTTCGGATCACCCCACCACCCCACCACAGCTATCATCAACTATTATCACCAAACATCATCAGCAATCATTACAGTATCAATTACCCTCACTATCAAATATCATCCAGAAACGCTATCAAATAATATTACAGTACCATTAGCATCTTTTCAGGGCTCCAACATGACTCCAGCGCAGGATTACTTCCACTCTAATCAATATCCCCGGGTATCAAAAGCATTTATGACTTGCGTCTGCCCTGAGTCAAGAGACCCGCCCCCACGTTGATCAACCTTAGCGTCGCTGAGCTGTGCGTATTGCCAATGCACGGACTTGAGCCACGTTGGTCCCGCAGCTTCCAAGACTCCAACTGAGGCAAGGGAGTTGCAGTTGCAAAACAATGACGACTTCCAGCCTACATAATCGTCACATTTCGCAAGCATCATTAACTACATTAACTACATTAACTACATTAACTATATTAAGTAAGAAGCATGTAACCATTGCATGTTGAGACGAGTGCCTATCAAAACTTCCGTCTCAAACACTGATGAAGCCGTGTGCCAATCTGCAGGTCGCTGGTCGCTCGTTCCGGAGTATATTTAGTGCAATGTCACGTCTTGAGACGCAAGGCACAACTTGGGGACGGATTCGCGCACCGTTAACATCCTGCAGTATAATTAATTGCAATCACTGTTCCTGGTACGTCATTATTCAACATCCGCTCTGACCAAGATAATGACTGCCTCCTCACTTTGACTTCAATAAAGTCAACGAAGAATTTGACTAATTACAACGCTGCCGCGCTATTTGTCACGGCCCTGGCCCTATCTCGCTTAGAGCTTGGCCCCTGACACCACAGGGCTCGCTTAAACTGGCCCCTGGCCAGCCTCCCGTATATAAAGCGCTGCTTTCCTTCCCTTCTTCTGTCTGTAGCTTGTTCTCTTAGTTATAACAATTGACAGTCGTTCACACCTTTGAGTCCCTCTTCCTGAGATCCACGGATCGAGATCCCTGTTTGTCTTGAGTTGTTACACTCTTCACCTCTCACAGCAAAGTACTCCGGAGATTGAGAGCCGTGGACCGCTCCTATCGTCCCGGAGTCGCCAGTTGCTTTCGTGAATTTCCCCCCTCACCGCTTGTAAGGGCTCACCTAGATGCCGGGAAATAGGATGGGATGTCCTATAACCAGCTAGGGCACCCAATACCGCAAATAGGTAAAAAGTAGGAAAAGCATGTAATAACGTCTAGAGAACTAAGGTAGGAGGTGTAGCTAGCTATGTGTAGGGACCATCCTAGCGTAGGTTCCCTATGCCTAAGGCTTTACACCACTTTTACTTGGGTTAATTTGACACTCCAAGCGCAGCCTCAACAACTTGACAGGTAGGTATACGATCCCCCAAATCCGCATTTCCTCTCGAACACATTGGAATTCGGTGGCCACCTTCAAATCCTTTCGTCGGCTTGTAGGTATTGGCACTTAACGAATCAGCATCCTTTTCAAAATCTTGTGATCGAAGACCCCATACAACGGTTACTGTACCCGGCGGATAAGTAGTGGCGTCCGCAGGAAGTCCAGCAGCAGCCTCGGCCATTGTCCACGATCCATCTGCTGCATGCGGATATCGCGCACTGCAGAATGCCTTTTTATGGAGGGGCATCCCGTACCGGCAAGGGTCTTGTTCTTGACATTCCCCTTAGGGATATCGGAAACGAACCAGCCCTTGTTAGCACCCGTAGGCCAATATGTCACCGCTACCATTCGAGCGCGTGGCGCCAGTATGACCTCTACTGAGTCAGTGAGTACTCTAGGGTTTTTCTGTGTTGTTGAAAGCTAATCGAAGTAATTCTTAGCCCGGATCTCCGCCTGGGCCGCGTCGCCGGGTACCTCGAAAACGCTATGTGCTACAAACTGTTGGTAAGTTGTGTCTGTTCCTGAACCGTCTACGTTGATCATTTGCCACTTGTCTCTCTTGGGTGCTGCTGAGATGGATTGTGCAAGCAAAATGGCGGACAAGGAGATTTGAAGGACATTCTTTAAGCCGAACATGGTTGAGTGTCAAAGACTGATTGCCTGTCTAATATATGTGAGGTTCTCAATTCAGTCTATGCTAAGGGAAATGGACATGAATTTTCGTACTGAAAGGAAACCGGACTTTGAGAGCCTGGGCAATACGTGGTCAAAGTAGAGTAATATAAAGAAGTTGGGATATTGATATAAGTCGGAGGCCCCCGTTCCGGCCACCTCGCTTAGCACACCGCCACTCCCTACCCTCATATATAGAACTCAAATAGATCAATAGAATCTTGTTCAATTGCTCTACAATTTTGCAAATCTCTCGATAATATCATGAAGCCCTCATATACTGAAGAAGATGTCATGCGAGCACTTGACGAAGTTGCAAATGGGAGGTGTGTGCGGCTGGCGGCCCTAGAGTATGGTGTTCCAAGGTCTACTCTTACAGACAGATTAAATGGCCACACATCACGTCATGAAGGAGCAGGGCACTTGCAAAAGTTTGCACCGTTCAAGAAAAACGTTTGACAGAGTAGATTCTAGTTCAAGAGTCTTTAGGGCTTAGTCTTACTTATGTACAGATCAAGGATTTTGCTCAACGCTTTATTGCTATTCGTGGAGACACAACTACACTAGGAAAACGATGGATACGAGCTTTTCTAGAAAGAAATCCTATGCTAAAGACCAAAAAGCAAGTCAGGATTGATTCTACCCGTGTCAATGGCGCTACAACTAGTATTATTAAGCTTGGTTTCAAAAATTGGAGATTCCTGAAATCAAGGCTATTAAACCGGAGAATCGTTGGAACATGGACGAAGCTGGTATAATGGAAGGTCAAGGATCCAATGGGCTAGTAGTAGGAAGTGTCAATCGGCGTTTTATTCAAAGAAAACAACCCGGTTCTAAAGCGTGGACGTCTTTTATCGAATACATTTCAGCTACAGGAGTAGCAATTTCTCTATTGGTCATGTTTAAAAGCAAAACATTTCAACAGCAATGGCTTCCTACTAGTTTGGATACTTTTAAGGATTAGAAGTTTACTGCAACTCAAAATGGCTGGACATCTGATGAAAAAGCCTTAGAATGGCTGACGAAAGTGTTTATTCTTTACACTACTCCAAACAACTCTAAAAAGCCTCGACTACTTATTTTAGACAGATATAGGAGTCATGAAACAACGGATTTTATGTGCAAGTGCTTTCAGCACAATATACACTTGTTATTTTGTAACAGATAGAGGGCAGCAGGAGGGATTGCAATATAACAGATAAGAATACGTGACTAGCGATGTAGTTGCAATAGTAAGGAATTGATATTAGAAGTATGCCTGTAAGTCTAACATGGAAAGAAAAACTCAAGCTTGCTTTGTTCAGAGAGCTCTAGCTGTTCCTTATATCTTTAACTGTGCTGTAGCTGTGAGCCTGTGGCTGCTGTAGCTGTAAGCATGTGGCTAGCCATGGGCGGAGCGTGCCGCTTGCAGCCCTGAAAGTACTACAGCTGAAAAGCCTTCAGCTGGCTGTTAGGCTCTCACGATGGCCGTCTTGAACCGACCCTGGCTGTTACAAGAACAAGCTAAACTTGATCGAAAGGTCGTATTGCTACTAGTAAAGCAATGAAAGAGCAAAGAGCAGAAAAAAGGCAAGCTAAGCTTGCTGAATCTCAATTACGGAAAGAGAATATGAGCCAGAATTCTCTTCGATCAAAAGTATCTACTAAGAAGCTGATTTCTATGGCCCCTGAACCTATTTTAGCTTCTTCTAAGATACCAAACCTTCAAAAATCTTATGTTAAGGCTTCTGCTACTTCAGAATCACTAATCAAAGCACATATTCAAGCAGTAGAGGAGGTAGTAACTACATCGGGAAGAGTTACGCGCTGTAACAAATAGAGGGCAGCAGGAGGGATTGCAATATAACAGATAAAATATGTGACTAGCGATGTCGTTGCAATAGTGATGAATTGATATTAGAAGTATGCTTGTAAGTCTAACATAGAAGGAAAAACTCAAGCTTGCCTTGTTCAGAAAGCTCTAGCTGTTCCTTATATCTTTCACTGTGCTGTAGCTGTGAGCCTGTGGCTGCTGGAGCTGTTGTAGCTGTGAGCCTGTGGCTGCTGGAGCTGTTGTAGCTGGAAGCCTGTGGCTGCTGGAGCTGTTGTAGCTGTGAGCCTGTGGCTGCTGGAGCTGCTGTAGCTGGAAGCCTGTGGCTGCTGTAGCTGTAAGCCCGTGGCTGGCCATGGGCGGAGCGTGCCGCTTGCAGCCCTGAAAGTCCTACAGCTGAAAACCCTTCGGCTGACTGTTACACGCGCAATCGAGCTGGAAAAGAAATCAAGCACCCTTCACGCTATACATGAACTTTTCCTTTAGAGCAATAATAGAACAAGTTTTTCTGAATCAAATGAGCCTATTTTCAATACAATAGGATTTGTGGTTGATTTATTATTAATTGTTTTGTAATTGATTAGTTTAGTAGGTCACATGCGGTTTTGGTTAGGGTTGGGTTTTGTTGGTATAAAGTCATGTGAACGTTCCATGACGCACAGGCCACCACCTGAATGTATTTAAGTTCTCGCTCGTAGGACGTAACTTAGAACAATCAAGAACAAGTCAACCACCTACAACGAGCATATATAGCACTGCGCTGAGATCGCGGTGCTACGTGCCCCGTGGGTAACCGACTTAAGCTATTGCAAGTCATCAATACGAAGAAGGTATCACAGAGAGTGATACCAACAGGTTTTGAGCAGGGACATCGGTTATGACATGCCGTTACAAAAGGCTTTTAAAAATCAACATCTTGGACAAGTCCTAGGCGCAGCAAGGATGAATTGTAATTAGGTATACTAGTCGTTTGGAATGTGTATAAGTGTTACAAGATAATAAGCCATGCACTGTCGTTTCTATCAACCCCAGCCCTGCTGTGTCTCAGAAACCCTGCCCAGTAGCGAATATAGAGTGAGCGTTGGTCCGACTTGAGACTTTCCAATTTCCGCCTATTACAAGTTTATAATAATCCAATGAAATTGCGCAGAGAAAGTCAATAGTAAGCAAGACACTATTATAGACAAGACTTCGGACCTTTGCCAGCGGATCAACGTCAGGGGAACTGTGACTGATGCCACCACCCCATGGGATGGTTCATCTCAAACCAAGTCTCACGTGGGGATGGCGAGCGACGTGCCTCCATTCGCTTCTGCCGTTCTGCCTTCTCCTTTTCTCGATCGTGCCAAACGCCGACGAACTCGAACATTTCTGGAGCAGTGAGCAGGGGAGCTGGAGCGCTTGGGCTGTACGGCTGCATAAACACCATTTCCCGAGAGACCCTCAGCTTCAGGTAACCGTTGCCGATGAACTTGAACGACAGCTCATACTTGCCACAGCAACTCTTTACCTTGAGAGTTTCCTGGCTCGCGTGTTTCGGAGGGCGGAACGGCCCAAAGTCACAGGTCGCACTTGCATTGAGATACACGTCGCCATACAACATTTCAGCCTCGCCGCTGGGACTGTTTTTGTCCAGGCGGGAAGTATCAGTGTCGTTGCCCATGCCGCCATCCATGTTGTCAAGGCGATAAAAGTCAACCCTTTTTGTCGCATAGAGATCGGAATAGAAGTAGTCGACGTGGTCGCTGCAGAATAGCTTAAACGTCTGACCCGCGAGTGATTCAACAGCTATAGACCCACTCTCCTTCTCATCCTTCTTAAGAGATCTGTATGCTGTGCGAACCTCCTCTTCCTTGGCCACCTCAATGTCTCGTTCGCGTTCTCGCCGCTTCCGCTCTTGCAGTTTCTGCTGCTTTCTTTCCTCACGGTCTTCTTTCAGCTCGTAGTAGTAATCGGCATCAGACCCGTCGTACGATCTTTCGGACTCGCCGTCATCGTCCATATCATCGCTCTCATGATAGCAGTCGCATTCGGGGTCCTCGCCGCCACACTTGTAGTCCCATTTGGACTGCCCGACATCGTCTCTCGTCTGGTCCTCCAGCTCCGAAAGATCCTCGTCAAAGTCACCGGCATACACTTCCCTGTTCTCTGTGAAGCTGATAGAGTGGACTCGATAGAACCATGACGGGAGAGTGCGGGTGTGTCTCTGCACTCGACCAGGCTTCTCAACACGCGACGCCTGTACCCGTAGGGGATCGGCCAGCGCCGCACGTTTGCCCATCGTCGATGTGACTGATGCAACTGCTTCCTGTTGTTTTGAAATTGTGTTTAAGTATTGCCCAACGGGTTCCCGTTGAATGTTTTCCTGCGATATGACGTGCAACTGCTAAAAAGGCGCGCTGGCACCAGGATAACCTTTTACGCGACTCAGCAAATTTGGGCCCGTGCGCGTGTCCAAATTCCCGAAATTCGGCGAGTCAACCCAGTCACCAATCACTTCCCCCCAATGAACTATCCAAATCTCTCGCCCCTGAAAGTGATGAGCAAACCCTTTTCTCTGGGGCAATGATGCTTTCGCTGTTACCATTGACGAAGCGTCTCTTGCTGGTATCGCTCAGAACTTGATATGGGATTAACAATTGGCCTCTTTACAATCGAATGGCCATGCTAAGTTATACGGTAAAATTACTGGTATTGTAATATACCTAGCACATCCCTAGGGTCGATCATTTATCACGTGGTTTTAGGCCACGCTTTGACAACTGCGAAAAATTGTCCATTGAGCCAATTCAGCAAAGACAGATCATAATGAATGGCAACGAAACTAATCTTAAGTCAATATTTCCCACTCAAAATCAGGAATTACAGTTTCGCACCTATTGCTCAGAGTATTTTTCTACGAGGCGGCTCCATGTCTCTGCGTGGGGGTTCTTGGAAGTGTATGGTGAAAAGATATGGCCCAGAGCGGCCCAGGATAACCCCTCAGAGAAAGAGTGAATCTTACGCCATACTATGCTGTTCGGTCACTTACAATATGCACAGTCTTGGGAGATACATACGTCTTATTTTTCAACAACGCGATAGTTTGCCAGGGATAATATCAATCAGCCCCGAGTTCCAGGAGAAAACAGAGTTAATTCCTGAGGAGAGTGCAGTAATGGCCGAGAAACGAGTCACCAAACTGGTGGAAAAGGTAAGTTTGATACTGTACAGGATTATTGATTATGACTGCTAAATGCAGTTCCAGGAATTTGAAAGCGTGCGCTCAACAGCTGAGAGTGAAAGATTGGCCGTGATGTCTCCGGTGACCCCTCTGGATATTATTTCGTCCCAAAAACCTCGGAAAAGACCGAGACAAAAGGGTGGAGAGGTGCAGTCGCGATGTTGCAAGGGTAGAAAGAGGGCGAAGGTTGTGGATGCAACAGACGAAGATACCATTATTGTCGAAACAAAGTGACAGCTGTGGAAGCATTGGGGAGTATTGGTTTAATTCCAAGATTGTATGATTTTGGCACTTAAATTTTTAATATTGCTACGTTCTGTAAGGACATTACAAATAGGCCGCTCGGCTCACGGAACATATGTCTCTAGCTGCAAAGCAATAGTAGTATATATACAACAATATCACTTCGCTATTTGGGATTGCTAACTATCAATTATGTCACGGTGCTAGCATATATACGTTAGTACGCAATTGGTTCCTGACCAATTATTCTCGTCTTTTGTTTATGGCGCCGGTGGAGCCATGACAGGTCGGCTAAGTAAGCCACGTAACTAGTATTAAGGGTTACGTGCTATGCTGGTTGTGACATCTCCCTACTGCTACTCAGATAATCGTGAATCGTTCACTGAATCCCCACTCTAAGAGAGCTATTTTGTCCTTTCGTTCACAGTGTAAAACCCCTATTCTGTTAAAGACCAACTGTCCATCTTCCAATTGTCTCAACACAAGAAATAGCCGAGACTCATATACACTGACCACTGTCACTGAAATTCCATCTTTAGGCTTTACTTCTATACTCACCAGAATCTCATCTGTATCAGGATAAAAATATCCAAGTGACTTTCTAGCCATACCACCTAGTTTTCGAGATTCCATCTTACACGGAAAATGCCACCTAGACCCGCCCGTCAACGAAATATGTACTTGGCAAAGATAGCCTACGGTCGTCAGTTTCCCGTCGCTAACTGTGCCGTACTTATTCCTGCCCGAAGGCGGACAACGAATATCTATATCCGTTAAATCAGGATCACTGTTTGCCCACCTCCCGCGGTCATATGCCAGCTTCCAGAACTGAAATTCGACGTAGCCCGTAACGCTAGCCCAAGACCAGGTGGGAGCTATAGATGGCTCGATTCGATGACTAGCGTAGCCACATTCTCGCCCGGATTCGACTGGCCAACTAACGACCCAGAGAAGTGTAGATGGCAGAGTATTTGACCATAGTCCCGCGTAGTATTCAGTGTCCGGACTGGCTAAATGAGCGCGCCTGGCTAACCCCGCCAGAGCTGCTAGACGATCTGAGTGGTAAGTGAGTTGACGTTGATTGTACTGCTCGATGACTTCCCTCCAGAACTCTTTCAGATTCTTAGTGTCGATTTGCCGAGGTTCCTCAACATCTTCTGGCCTATGCGGAGGTTTGTTGTGCGGTCGGAGCTGGCATTCACACTGAGATGCTGAGGCACACTTCCAGGAGACTTCGCCTGGAAGGAAGTGGAGAGCACGATGAGGCAGGAACGTCTCCTGCAACACCCAGCCACGTCTGAGCAAATAGCTACCTTGCTCTCTTAATCTTTGAGAGGGCTGAAGATCTCCCCGCTCCCAACTTACATAGTGTCCTCCAAACCCACCCAGGCTCCCAAATTCCCTCGATGCCGATAAAAAACTCATTCCTTTCACCTTTTGGTCCGTAGTAGACTAGTTTACGAGTCTTTATATTGAATTCCTGCCTTTCAGAAGTATTTAAAAACCCCGCGTGACAGTTTATAGCAGCGTCTGCTGCTATAGCGAGCCAACAATTAGCATAAACCTGGTCTATCTTAGACCCTTGGATCTCCCAGTCTGAGTCTGAGTTTTGCATAATGTAAATGGAGTCAATCCAGATATACTCGACCGCCAGAGCATAGCATGCGCGTATGGTGTTCTAGAATGACTTTGGGAAGCGAGAGAAGGGAATGCCACACTTAAAGTCATTGATAGTGTCCTCATTTAACTGCATCGGCAGTTAGCCGCCCCAGCGATGGCTTAGAGCTATGTACCTCCCCGGAGTGCCTTGAGGTTCGACGAGGCGCGGATCGCCTCCGGAGCCGACAAAGATGACTCGATTAGGGAGGGCTTCAGACGAGATTTTCTTACAGCCTGAGTGTTTCCTGCTGCAGTCTGACACCCAGGCTCTGATAACCTTGTGGCATTCGGGGGAATCTGCGGCAGTTGCAACGTGTCTCGCTGCGCTGATGTTAGGCCAAGACGAAGGACCCCTGTTTTTTGCTTAAGCGACTTGAATTATATGAGCCGATCACAGCAGAACCAACCTTCCAGACTAAACAACTCTACTGAGCGCTCTACTGGGTGGTATGGAGGAGCAGAAGTATGCGAAGGACTGGCATACCATCCTCCCTTGTTAAAGCCTAATTATTGCAAGGTTAGCCATATAGTTATATTCACCCCTGTGTAACAACTCAAGCTGAACAGGGATCTCGATCCGTAGATCTAGGTAGAAGGACTCAAAGGTGTGAACAACTATCAATTGTTATAACTAAGAGAACAAGCTACAGGCAGAAGAAGGAAAGGAGAGTAGTGCTTTATATACAGGAGGCTGGCCAGGGGCCAGTGTAAGCGAGCCCTGTAGCGTCAGTCGCCAAGCTCTGGGATGCCGAGCCCTGTAGTAACAGGGGCCAAGCTCGAGATCCGTGACACTCATGATCATTAGGCAAGTTGTATTAGAACAAGAGACAATAAAGCTTCAGTTTGACCATTCCAAAGCGCTACCCATACCCTATGTGACAGCAGGAGTTATTAGCTATAGCAGCTTTTGACGCTCCCAACAGGACTGTCACGATCCCAATACCGGCGCTTGTGATAGCTGTTTGTAAGGTATCAAATATGAAGATTCCAAACTAAAGAGAAAAGGTGTAACTACTGTTGGAACTGCGCTTATATAACCATGGCCAGTTCCAGGGTCCTAGCTAGGCGAACCAATGAGCATTCGCGGCTGTGGCGCGACATCTGGCAATGAATGTGTTGAAATAGAGTCACCGGCCTTCAGAGAGTGTAGGGTAAACAAGTCAATTGCTGAAGGTTGTAGAACCATGAATCTACGGGAGAGAAGCTATCTACTTATAGAGGTGTGTGATACTCCCACATGAGTATCACATGCGTACTATCACATGTAACCAATACGTAGACTCGTCATCGAAGGTAAAAGTAAGTATCCATCTTCCGCAAGCATACCTACCGCTTCCGCAATAGGCTAGGCATGGTCCTTAGACCTAACCTTGTTCAATAGAATGCCAGATAGGTTGTGCACGTGATCTCTAAGACCGTGACACGCCGCAGCTTCAGGATTTAGTGATTATTAGCGTTCATTAGCCTAATTAGCCTGATTACATTGATACTCCATTAAAGCTAGAATCGCTATAATTTACTCGCCTACTATTCCAAAATTGGTCAAGCATGTGGCGTATAATATCAGGTATCTCGAACTTTCCATGCGCAGTACGCCTAACCGCCGCCTCTCACTTGACTCCTTTTCGCATCACCATCGCGACGGTAGGCTAATATGGACAGAGCCAGTCAAGAAAGTTAACGAATTGATCGCTAATCAATTCTTGTGCCTTTTTGGCCAGATGGTGCAGCGGTTAAAGTTACTCAAAGCACGGGTCGTCGCAACTATGTATTATCTGCGAGTTTTTTTATGGTATTATTCCTATCTGGTCAATTATATTATTCTCTATCAGCCGAGGTACTAATCTCCAATTTCTCTGCCTCCCACTCAAGTAATGTTGTTGAGGAAGACAAAGTATACGGGTGACTAGACCCTAAGATCCTAGCCCGTACCTCTACACATTGCTTCATTAGCTCAAGAGCATCTATATCTCGGCCAAGTCCTTTCCAAATAGAGGCAAGATTAGCCATGCTGGTTAGCGTGTCGGGGTGCTCCTGCCCAAGCACCCTTGAGCATATCTCTAGTTCTGTTGCTTGCAGCTTCTCAGCCTCTGTCAATCGTCCCTGATTCCGGTATGTCGAAGCCAAGTTGGCCATGCTGGTCAGCGTGTCGGGATGCTCCTGCCCAAGCACTCTTGAGCATATCTCTAGTTCTGTTGCTTGCAGCTTCTCAGCCTCTGTCAATCGTCCTTGATTCCGGTATGTCGAAGCCAAGTTGGCCATGCTGGTCAGCGTGTCGGGATGCTCCTGCCCTAACACCTTCTTTCTCGTCTCCACCATTTGCACCTCCAAGTCTTCAGCCTCTTTCCAGCGTCCTTGATTCCGGTATGTCGAAGCCAAGTTGGCCATGCTGGTCAGCGTGTCGGGATGCTCCTGCCCAAGCACTCTTGAGCATATCTCTAGTTCTGTTGCTTGCAGCTTCTCAGCCTCTGTCAATCGTCCCTGATTCCGGTATGTCGAAGCCAAGTTGGCCATGCTGGTCAGCGTGTCGGGATGCTCCTGCCCAAGCACTCTTGAGCATATCTCTAGTTCTGTTGCTTGCAGCTTCTCAGCCTCTGTCAATCGTCCTTGATTCCGGTATGTCGAAGCCAAGTTGGCCATGCTGGTCAGCGTGTCGGGATGCTCCTGCCCTAACACCCTCTTTCTCGTCTCCACCACTTGCACCTCCAAGTCTTCAGCCTCTTTCCAGCGTCCCTGATTCCGGTATGTCGAAGCCAAGTTGGCCATGCTGGTCAGCGTGTCGGGATGCTCCTGCCCAAGCACCCTTGAGCATATCTCTAGTTCTGTTGCTTGCAGCTTTTCAGCCTCTGTCAATCGTCCCTGATTCCAAAATGTCGAAGCCAAGTTGGCCATGCTGGTCAGCGTGTCGGGATGCTCCTGCCCTAACACCCTCTTTCTCGTCTCCACCACTTGCACCTCCAAGTCTTCAGCCTCTTTCCAGCGTCCTTGATTCCGGTATGTCGAAGCCAAGTTGGCCATGCTGGTCAGCGTGTCGGGATGCTCCTGCCCAAGCACCCTTGAGCATATCTCTAGTTCTGTTGCTTGCAGCTTCTCAGCCTCTGTCAATCGTCCCTGATTCCAAAATGTCGAAGCCAAGTTAGCCATGCTGATCAGCGTGGAAGGGTGCTCCTGCCCTAACACCCTCTTTCTCGCCTCCACCACTTGCACCTCCAAGTCTTCAGCCTCTTTCCAGCGTCCCTGATTCCAAAATGTCGAAGCCAAGTTGGCCATGCTGGTCAGCGTGTCGGGATGCTCCTGCCCTAACACCCTCTTTCTCGTCTCCACCACTTGCACCTCCAAGTCTTCAGCCTCTTTCCAGCGTCCCTGATTCCGGTATGTCAAAGCCAAGTTGGCCATGCTAGTCAGCATGTCGGGATGCTGCTGTCCGAGAACCCTGTTGTGCCTCTGCATTACTTCCACAAAAGGCGTCTCAGCCTCGTTATATCGTCCATCGCTGAGTAGACACCGCCCAAATCTCTGCGACAGAGCAATCCGGGTCTCTCCATCTTTGTCAGCTTCATCGGACATTAGCGCACAACATACATGTGGCAGGTACGTCCTCCACTCAGTTCTATTTTGGTGGTTATCGTCTGGGAACACTTCCTCTAATCGTATAATCGCCTGTTCGGTCCATAGAGCGATCAAATCCTTTTCCCGAAGCCAGTTTCTCGTTGCGAGATGTACTAGTCGGTGAAGATCAAAAGCGAGGTCTGCCGCTCGCTTAATAATAAACGAGTAGGCTGCGAGTGTTCCAATTGCATCTATCTCTTTTTTTCGAGACACTCCTGCCGGAAGAAGAGACTGGGGAATGTCCTTAGGATCTATACAGGCCATAAATGACAAGTAGTCAGCTGCGAGAGGGTCGCGATGCCGAATCTGTTCAAAAGAAATGAGCCACGTTGTAGCCACGGGGTTCTTTATATTGTTATATCTCCCATCATCCTCAAATTCCTCGCTAAAGAGATCAATAACGGCCTTTTCCTGATCTGCAAGAAGAGATAAATAGTCCACGAACGCGATCTTATTCTCGTTAATGTATGCTGCTGCCTGAACAATAGCGAGTGGAAGGTAAGTGAGCTCTTTTAGTAGGGCTGTTGTATCTGGTCTATTATTAACCAGATCAGAATTAACCAAATACTTCTGTAGCAGCTCTATCGCTACGTTTTCGCCCATTTCCGGCACTTTTACGACATTCCGGTGTGCAAGCTTAACGGCTATTTTCCTGTCGCGCGTCGTGAAGACAATGCATCCTTGCTCACTTCGTGGGAGGTAGTCGATTAAACGGCCGGATCCTGGCCCGGATTGGGTGGTCCACATACTGACATCGTCAGCATTGTCGAATACCAGGAGCCACCGGCCTGCACTTTCTTTGCTCAGGTACCCTTGCACAAGTTTCTTTGCATCCGCCTTATCCTCGTCCGAACCGGGGATCTTGAGCTGTCGGGCAATGTCTAGATATGCTTGATGAAGACTTTCTATATTAGTCGCGGGTATCCAGATCACTAAGCAATTCTTATATTTATCTCTTATTCGGTAGACAAGTTCGAGCACCAGCTGGGTTTTGCCTATCCCCCCAAGCCCTATAATTGCAACTTTTGTAGTTCGGCCGCCCACAAATAGCTTTTCTTCAACTTCGGCAAGCTGGGTTTTACGACCTATAAAGTTAAGATTTCTGTCGAATGGGACGATAAACGGAACGAAATTATCTATAGAATAGAACTTAGCATAGGTTACATTAAGTAAGATCTACTGTACCTTTTGGGTCTTTTGGCTCGCTGCTGTCCTTAGAGAAATCTTTGACGGTCATTTGGAGCCGTTTCAGTGCTACTGCTTTCCCCTCCCCATATATAGGCGGCATAGACACCTCGCAAAGGCCTAATAAACAGTATACCAGGTCCTCTTCTTCGGTTGTCTGACGTTGCGTTGCCCATCTTTTCCGCTCAGCTATACTGAAATCAGAGAAAGGATTCCCTCGCAAAGCCTGAATTGGAATTTGGGTAATCTCTTGAATTGGCTTTTCGAGTGACTTTTTGTCGCCTAATAGCGTGCGCTCTTTAGAGAAGAATTCGACTATTGTCGGAGCAATAAGTTCTTGAAGCGTCCAGCCTCGAGTAAACCACCTGCTATCCCGGAAAGCCGCTTCCCATGTGCTCTGGCTTGGCCGAACGTCTCCGTCATGACTAGGTACTGATACATCCGTGAGATACACGTAGCATTTCTTCGCATTTCGATACCAGCGGAACATAGAATTAATAGCCGTCGAAAGCTCAGCAGAGTTGGACTTATCAATACAACAAGTATCTACCCAGAAATATTGTAGGCCATCTCTAGTCGCTTGTTCTCCACAAAACTTGATCTTTTCGTAGCCGGACTTGCTTTTCCCGGTACCACTAATTAGATCTCTATATGTGACCTCTTGGTTTGTCCAAGTGTGCGAAAGTATTGCGTAGGGAAGGGTATTATGAGTGGCGACCTGGATCAGGCTGAATTCGCCAGGGCATTTCATCTCCAAAAGGCGCATGATTTCGGACGGCTTAAGATCTCACGTGTCTGTAGCGTGTTTGAAGAAGTTAAAGTAAGACGAAATTCCACGATTCTAATGCAGAGTAGAGTGTGGGATGAGAGTGTTTAACATGGGGCAGGTGGGGAACATCTGCAGCATGTGATTTTTTCGTGGCGCAGCGCAACGGGAGCCTGCTTCGGATTGTGGCTTGAAATATAGCCACGATTTAGAAGTCCACCATGTCAATATTTGGTAAGATATCTCATGGAGTGCAGACATATTAGCATATAGAGACGCGAATAACAAGCAAATCATAGTGATCAACTTAAATAAAGGGTTGCGTTGAGTCGTGGTGGTCGAGGAAGTACACGCTTTGGTAATCTGATTGGTGGATTTTTAGAATTGCTTACTAAACAATGTTTAACTCAGTTGACTACGGAGATTATTGTAAATAAAGTATACAGTTGACCAGGGGTCCTTGATCGCTTGATTTGAGGTACCAATCCATGTGGGGACAACGTGTGACACATGGCGCCCCGGTCGCCACAAGCTAACAATACTTTTCAGCATCGTGGGGATACTTGGAAATCTGGGTCCAACGTTCTATGAGTTTGATAGTGGTGCTGCGGGTCAAGGGGTCTAACTATATCATGAAAGGAGGTTCTCCGCAAATCATGGGGGCGGCGACGACGCGATCGTAATATTCGAGGTAAACGGGTCAGCAGTGTTCGGGAGGGGCACACAACGTAACTGATATGGAAAGTACGAGAAATTTTGATGCGTTCACAGAGTTAGAGCCGCTTGAATTCAAAGTACCTATAGTTTGTCTCGTAACAGGGTTCGGCTCTCGATCTAGGAACAGACGTTACGTACAAAAGCAGTAATCATCCATGTGGTCCGTGCGTCGCGGGGTAATTCACGTTACTTTGACGGCATACCAACACTGGCAACCCTCTAAAAAGAAGCCTAGAAACCGTTCTTCTTTTTGCTTTCCTTCATCTTCTCTCATTCCCGCTCTACCCATTCTACAACTTTCAGGTTAGGTGGTTCGTATCGATCAGCTACTTTAGAGCTGTAGATGCCTTGCTCTTGGTCATAGAGTCGGCAGGGTTGCTGTCGCCGTCGATCCATTACTATAGATCGTGCTAGCACAACCCGACAAAGCGTCGTACTCCATTTAGCCGCGACTATAAGTGCGTTTCTCCACTCCAGCGTCGACGCTATAGTAGTGAGTACGATCTCTCGCTACCCACCAATGTCAGAGCATGAGCCAGCACGAGACCCACCGTCCAGGCCTGGCCATCAATACCAGGGCATTGAAACTAGCGAAAATGCAAGAGCCCATTTTGGAGATATATACAATATCAGTTCGCTCCTCTCAAATTCTAACTTTACGAGAAGCTAACACGCGATAGGCCGAGAAGATCCCCTCAGCTTCCTACCGTTTGCGACAAATGCGCCGTTCAATTCATTCGACCGTCAACACGAACCTGCCTGCCTTCATAACACACGCGTCGACCTTCTACAGAGGATATATAGCTGGGCTGATGGCAAGGATGGACAGGATGAGCGATGTATCTTCTGGCTGAGTGGCCTAGCTGGGACGGGAAAGTCGACGATCGCACGCACTGTTGCTCGCACATTCTTTGATCAGGAGCGTCTTGGGGCTAGCTTTATGTTCTCTAAGGGTGGCGGAGATGTGAGCCATGCCAGCAAGTTCTTTACAAGTCTTGCCGTACAGCTCACGTATACCGTGCCATCTCTCCAAACCTATATCCGTGATGCTGTGAGAAGACGAAGTGATATTACAAATCTGTCCCTCTTAGACCAGTGGCGCCAGCTTGTTCTTGGTCCTCTATCAAGGCTAGAGGAATCCCACCAGTCTTACGTTCTTGTTGTTGATGCGCTCGACGAGTGTGAGGGTGATAACAATGTCCGGATTATTCTAGAGCTCTTAGCTGAGGCTCGATCACTAAAGACGGTTCGACTTCGAGTCTTTCTCACTAGCAGACCCGAAATTCCAATCCGAGACAGTATGCACCATTCTATACGTGCCGAACGCCTCCACGTTGCACTCCACAATGTACCGTTAATGAATGTCAACCATGACATCTTGCTATTCTTAGAATATAATCTGGGGAAAATCAGGCGGGAGTTGACTTTTGAAGAAGACTGGCCAGGCGAGGAAGTTCTAAGACAGCTAGTTCTATACGCTTGTGGCCTCTTTATTTGGGCAGCAACAGCTTGTCGCTTTATTCGTGAGGGGAGGCGATTTGCACGCAAGAGACTGGACACAATTCTCAAGGGTAGTAGCAGCGCTATCACTGCGCCAGAGAAGCACCTCAATGAAATCTATCTTGCTGTCCTCAAACACTCAATCTCATCGGACTATTCGGATGAAGAGAAAGAAGAGGCATATGATATGTTAAAGCGCACGCTTGGGAGTATAGTAGTGTTGCTCTCACCTCTTTCTACCTCCTCATTGAGCATGATATTACAGCTTTCAAGGGAAGATGTCGACTCGACATTCAATGACCTTCATGCAATCCTTGATATTCCAACCGACTCGACTCGCCCGCTCCACTTACATCACCCTTCATTTCGCGACTTTCTACTCGACAAAGATCGATGTGGGGATTTCTGGGTGGATAAAAAGGAGGCACACAAAAATTTAGCTGCGAGGTGCATACAGCTAATGTCCCAGACCCTCAAGAAGGACATTTGCGAAATGCATGATCCTGGTAGTCAAGCTAACCAAGTTGAGAGCATCTGGATTGAGAAATACCTTCCGCCCGAAGTTCAATATGCATGCCTATACTGGGTTCAGCACCTGCAAAGAAGTGGTTCTCAGGCTTATGATGGCGAAGAAGCTCACCGGTTTTTGCAGGCTCATCTACTGCACTGGCTTGAGGCGCTTGGGTGGATGGGCAAGACCTCAGAAGGGATTCAAGCAATATTGTCATTAGAGGCTCACGTTCCGGTAAGCTGTCTATCTATTATTTATAAGAGGCTAACTTGTCCTTAGGCTATTGAAAGCCCCAATTTGTACGCATTTATCTATGATGCCAAGCGATTCGTCTTATACAATCGATCAGTAATTGAACAGGCACCCCTTCAACTGTATTGTTCAGCTCTTCTCTTGGCACCGAAGAATAGCATTGTTCGGAAGCAGTTTGAGGGTTGTATCCCACATTGGATACAGTTAAAACCAGTAGTGCAAGAACACTGGAACGCAGCATTGCAGACACTCGAAGGCCACTCATCTGCGGTCGGTGCAGTGGCCTTCTCCCCTAACGGGCAGCTTGTCGTGTCTGGTTCAGGCGACAAGACAGTACGGCTCTGGGATGCGGCGACCGGGGTGCTCCAGCAGATGCTCGAAGGCCACTCGAAGTGGGTCAGTGCAGTAACCTTCTCCCCTAATGGGCAGCTTGTCGTGTCTGGTTCAATTGACAAAACAGTACGGCTCTGGGATGCAGCGACCGGGGTGCTCCAGCAGCTGTTCGAAGGCCACTCAGACTCAGTCAATGCTGTAGCTTTCTCCCCTAATGGGCAACTTGTTGTGTCTGGTTCAAGTGACAAAACAGTACGGCTCTGGGATGCAGCGACTGGGGCACTCCAGCAGCTGTTCGAAGGCCACTCGGACTGGGTCGAAGCAGTAGCCTTCTCCCCTAATGGACAACTTGTCGTGTCTGGTTCAATTGACCAAACAGTACGGCTCTGGGATGCAGCGGCCGGGGTGCTCCAGCAGCTGTTCGAAGGCCACTCGGACTGGGTCAATGCAGTGGCCTTCTCCCCTAACGGGCAACTTGTCGTGTCTGGTTCAACTGACAAGACAGTACGGCTCTGGGATACAGCGACTGGGGCGCTACAGAAAATGCTCGGCCACTCGAACAGGGTTAATGCAGTGGCCTTCTCCCCTAACGGGCAACTTGTCGCGTCTGGTTCATACAATAAGACAATACGGCTTTGGGATACGGCGACTGGGGCGCTACAACAGACGCTCAGTGGCCACTCGTTTTGGGTTCAAGCAGTGGCCTTCTCCCCTAATGGGCAGCTCATTGTGTCTGGTTCAAGCGACGAGACGGTACGGCTCTGGGACGTGGCCACTGGGGCGCTACAGCAGACGCTTAGTGGGCAGGAATCGATTAAAGTGTTCACGAATAGCGCGGCGCTAGAGCCTTGGCAACAGGGAGGCCTTGTACTTGAGCGAGCCAATAGCTAAAACAAAATAGGATCACGTGCCCTAGAAACCCACTCGTCTAATGATGAACCAACCAAAGCCGTAGAAAAGTGGAGCATTTCTTGTTCTTATATTTGAAATAGCTGTAAAGTGCTGAAGTAGTGTGGCACAAGTCAACTGCAATTCTGATACAAGACTAATCTCTACCATTTCTACTACGTCCCGAGTCTCCTATTTATACCCTTCGTACCCCTGGCAGCTCTTTACGTGCCCATATATGCTCAGCATCATGGCTCTTACCGAGCCGCTTCTTGCCCCTTTAGCACGTGACATCCTGGCACTTGACAATAGCCGATTTTTTTCATTTTCATTCAACTGGCTAACTAGCTCGCTTAGCTCAAAAAAGCGGGTCCGCACTTGATCTAAAGCTTTATTTGTATAAAGCTTTGCTTCAATATTACGTGAAAAGCTATTTTGATTTTTAACAACGTCAGTTAAGCTTTTAGTCTAATAAATCTCGTACAACGTAAATTGTAAGGTGCTGGAGTAGTGTGGCACAAATCAACTCATATTGAACAAAGACTAATCTCTACCCTTTCTACTACGTCCCGAGTCCCCTACTTATACCCTCCGAACCCCTGGCGGCTCCCTACGTGCCCATACATGCCAAGTCTCAGTGCCTTTACCGAGCCCCCTTCATTGCCCCTCAGCACGTGACATCCTGGCGCCTGACATTGCCCCCCTCTCTAGAACGTCGTCCCGACGTTCACGTTGGTATTGTAAGCGTCAGGTGCTGATATTGTAGCTTGATATTGTTGCCAGCTCGTATGGTAGTCGAAGGTGAGTCGGAGAGGGCTCGTGGCGAGTGAGCAACTTGAGTACAATAGGAAGCCGAGTACAATAGGAACAATCAACAATACCCGCCCTAAATGAATGAGTAACAACAACAATAGCTTCCAGTTATGAATAGAGGTGAGTAATAATCGAATCTCAGCCTATAAGTAGGCGCTTCTCCACCGCTGAGCTACGCTTTCTTTTCTTTGCAACACCACCACTAACACCATCACCACCACTACTACTATGTCTGCCCGCCGTTCTTCTTCCGTTTCGGCTTCGGCCACCTCCGTCTGCCTTCGCTGCGCGAAGATCGCGGGCTCTGAGCCCGAAGTCTGCTGCTCCTTCGACAAAAAGAGTAGCAATAAGTGCTCTCGCTGCCGCGGCCTTAAGGCCAAATGTCTCCCTGTAAGTATCTTGTAGCTTCGATACCCCTTCGATCTGACCCCGGTTAGCTGCCGGCTGCCCTTCGCCGCCGTGGTGGCCGCCTTGCTCGCTGGTCGCGTCTTCTTCGGGAGCGTCCCGGCTCCGACGACCGCAAGAAGCACCTCCGTAGGGCCATCGCCCGGGTCTCTTCGGAAATCAAAGACCGTTCGGAAGCCCTGTTTCGCCAATAGGCCCACTTCAAAGGAGTGGAGGCGGTTTCCTTGGCCCTTTTCACGGAGGCCAGGAAGACCAATTCCCTCCTGCGGGAGTTGGTTAGATTGCAGCGGGTGGCGGTAAGTATTCGATCCCTTTTCGATACTCTTCCGAGGCTTCATCGATCTAATATCGACTAGGCCGGCAAGGAAGAGGATAATGACGATAAGGATGAGGATGAGGATGATGATGATGAGGATGATCCTTTCGCTTCCGAGGAGGAGGAGGAGAAGGAGGATGATGAGATGGGAGGAGAGGGAGGGGGAGGAGGAGAGGAGGATGAGTTGGTGGCGGGGTGGTGGAGAGTGCTTTGTCGGCGGGTGGTGTTTTGGACGTTTAGCTTCGCCTTCGGGCACCCATCGTTTCGCCCCCGGGCCCTTGCCGTTTGCCTACGGGCATGAATTGACTACTTTGCTCTTTTCCGTTTCCTTTTCCTCGACTTCTTTGCTATTTCAAACGTGGTTCCCTGGTTATACTCCTGCATTACCTCGCCAGCGTGTTGAAGGTTCTCCGCAGGCTCCCATAAGTCTTCCGCAGGGGAGTACCCTTTCCAGCGTACTAGATACTCCATTTCC
This sequence comes from Bisporella sp. PMI_857, assembly GCA_021307315.1. Taxonomy (NCBI): domain Eukaryota; kingdom Fungi; phylum Ascomycota; class Leotiomycetes; order Helotiales; family Helotiaceae; genus Bisporella; species Bisporella sp. PMI_857. Next base: position 195,063 of record JAJSPD010000072.1, read on the forward strand.
TTCCTTGTAGTTCGGTGGGCTTAGATGGCTTTCACCTCGTACTCTTCTTCTCCCTGTACCAGGATCGGCGCCGGTTCTTCAACGGCTCCTTCACGCCCATGCCACGGCTCTAGTAAAGATACATGAAACACATTGTGGATCTTGTAGGATGGTGGTAGCTTTAGCTTGTAGGCTTGCCCGTGATCTCCCATGATTTCCACGACTTCGAATGGCCCTAAATATTTATCTGCAAGCTTGCGGCTAGGCCTAAGTTGTCGAATATTCTTCGAAGCCAGCATTACTTTCTTTTTCACGCAGAAACGGGTAGGCTTGTGTTTTGCGTCGTAGTACTTCCTGTGCTTTTCGTAGGCTTTTCGGAGGTTACTCGAAAGCTTTTTTCGTTCTTCTACTAAAAGCTTGATTCTTTCTTCAGCTGCCGGCACCTTTCTTTCGGGAACGTTGTCTCCGACGTTCAGGCCTAGCTCAGGATCGAAGCCATAAAGTAGTCTAAACGGAGTACTACCGGTGCTTGAATAGACAGAGTTATTGTATGTGAATTCCGCTAAAGCCAGTTTCGATACTTAGTCATCTTGTCTGTAATTGCAATACGTTCTCAAATAGAATTCCAGAGTTTGATTCTGTTTTTCTGTCTGGCCGTCCGTTTGCGGATAGAAAGCGGTAGAAAGTCGGCGGCGAACCTTAAAGTAATACATAAAGTCTCCCTAGAATTTGCTTGTGAAAACGGATCCTCTGTCGGTAGTGATTCCTTTTGGGGATCCGAAATCCTTATAAATGTGGTTCATGAACAGTTCCGCAAGCTCATGAGCTTGAATACTTTTCCGTACAGCTATATAGCGTGCTAGTTTGGTGTATCTGTCAACTATAACTAGTATAGAGTCATATATTTGGTTGTGCTTTCTGCTGGGCGGTAAATCTGTAATAAAATCCATAGTTATCTTTTCCCATAGTTTCAAGGGGATAGAGATCGGGGCCAACTCGCTGTAAGTTCGGTGCCTTCTCGGTTTGCTTTTCTGGCATTCCGCGCACGTTTTGACATGTTTTTTGACATCATTTTTCAAGCCTGGCCAATAGTACTTTCGGCCAATCAGCTCACGCGTTTTACGCACGCCAAAATGGCCAGCAAGCTCCTTATTATGATGCACGTGAATGATTTCCGTGCGTATTGATCTCTCGTTAGGGACATATACAGCTCCCTTATAACGGAGTAAGCTATCCTCGTGGCCTATGCTTCATGGCCCCCGGCCCCCGGTTCGGCTTCGTTTCGTAGTCTTTTCGGTGATCTTTCGGACTGAAAAAAGATCAGTTTTTTGCAGTTCCGTCAGAACGTCCCGAATCGGCTTCGTTACTTTACTATACACCGTTTCGGTCGATAACGACATAATCGCTACCTTCCGTGGCACGCGCTGTTTGCAACTAGCTATGCCAGCAGCAGGCTTAAACCCAACTCTTTGGATTACGCCGCAGTACTCTCTGGCTCATGACTTTGTTATGTTTGTCTGTAGCCCCGACATCTCACCGGTTCAAGAGCGCTTACCCCCCGGGGTGGACGCGACTTCACACGAGCGCGCCCAGCTCGTGCCACCTGGAAGCACACTTCCCAAGTGGTCCTTAAGGGCGTGAAACAATCCTGCCACACGCAGTTTGTTATACAAGGTCGGGAGAGACGTTTCTGCCTTTTCTCCGCCGTCACCCCGATTCGGCGTCGACTCTTTATAGTCCGGCCTTCGTGAAAGTCCGTCTGCGGGATTAGTTTTGCCTGGTTTAAACTCAATCACAAAATCAAACTCGCCTAGGCCTTCGGCCCATCTCGCCTGACGGCCTGTAAGCTTCCTTTTTGTTATGAAATATTTCAGATTGTTATGGTTAGTGCGAACCGTGACGGTGTCGGCACTGCCTCGAAAGTATTGCTCCTATTGCCGGAAAGCGTAAACTATAGCCATCAACTCTATGTCATGAGTGTTATATCGAGACTTAACAGAAGTAAGCTTTTTTGAGTAGAAAGCGATAGGGTGCTATCTAGCTTTTTTCTTTTCTCCGAACAGCTGCGAAAGGATCCCGGCTATAGCCCACTTGGAGCCATTTGTTTCCACCTTGATTCTACGTTGCGGATCAAAATGTCTGAGCAAAAGTGTTTCCCGGAATCTTGATTTCAGGACCTCAAAGCTCGCTAGCGCCTCGGGCCCTATTCGAAAGGGAGCCGTAGGCTCTTTCATCTTTTTGAGAAGGTTTGTCAGCGGCACGCAAATGCGGGCGTATTCCCTGATAAATCGCTTGTAGAAGTTGGTGAACCTTAGAAACACTTGGATGTTTTTATAGCACGTAGGTACAGGCTATTCTTTCACAGTTTCCACGCGAGAGGGATTCATTTTTATGCTTTTAGGCCTTACAATGAAGCCTAAGAACTCAACAGTATCCGTATTGAAACGGCACTTGGAAAGGTTTGCGTATAGCTTATACTTCCGTAGTTTTTCGAAAACTTCATGAACCGCTTTCGTGTGGTTTTCGATTCTTTCCGAGAATATAAGTATGTCGTCAAAGTAAACTACACAAATTATATCAACGAGGCCAACTAGTGTTTGGTTGATGTAGGCTTGGAATGTAGCTGGAGCGTTCGACAGCTCAAAAGGGAGAACCAGGTACTCGAAGTGGCCGTATCGAGTACGAAACGCCGTTTTCCACTTATTACCTTCTCTGATGCGTATTCTATGGTAAGCGTTAGTGAGATCTATTTTTGTGAACCGCTTTGAGCGACGAAGCCTATCCAATGTTTCACTGATCAGAGGCAACGGCGTTCTATCCTTGATCGTGACTTTATTTAATCTTCTGTAGTTTACGCATAGCCTGAGAGAACCGTTCTTTTTGGGTACGAACAGGATCGGCGCTCCTGCAGGACTAGTAGATCGACGGATCTATCCTTTTGTTAAGGAAGATTCGAGGTATTCTTTCAATACTGTCAATTTATTTTCTGAAAACGGGTAGACGGGGCCCTATAGGGGTACCGCCCTCGGCTCGAGGTTGATTCGATGCTTCATCGAGTGGTGCTTAGGCAGAATGCCTGCGGCCGCGTTATTGAACATATCAGCGTAGCTTGTGTGCTCAAGTAGGAGCAATACTGGGCTTTCTTCTACTCGTCGTAAAACCAAGCAATAGATCACCTGGCTTTTGCTAGCTTTGCGAAAGCTTTTGACGCTGAGCACCCTAATCTGGGATACTTCGAGGGGGTATCGCCAGCTTCCCGTAGAGAAACGTATAACTGGGTTAATCTGCTGCAGCCAAGGAAACCTTAATATGAGGGAAACGTCTGGTATGTCAAAGTCGCACGCTACGAAGTCGTGTCGGTGGGGTTTCGTAGTGCTTTCGGAATCAGTGACAACAAGCCCGATATTGCTGATCCCGTAGGTGACAACTTCTTTCTTTTCCACTGTAGCCAGTTGGAACTGGGCGTTTTTCGACTCCCAATTATGCCGCATAGCCAAAAACTGTCTTACACAGCTCTGTTCCGCACCGCTGTCGATAAGCGCCTGTACTTCCTCCGTTTCTCTTTCGGCACTAGATACACGTACTGAAATAACCATCCGCCTTCTTTCTGCGTTTTCGCCCGTCTTTCCTGGCAGAGAGGATATTAAGAACGAGCTTCTCCGTTTCTTTGCCTAGGCTCTGGGCAATTAGTAGAAATGTGCCTTTTCTTTTTGCAGTTGTAACATTCTATATTGGGGCATTTAGAGGATAAATGACCCTTTTTACTGCACCGATAGCATCGAATAGTGCCACGTCTTCCCTTCTTGCCGGTACCGATAGAGGTGCGATTCGCTTCACTCAAAGTGCCCTTCGAATCCCTCTGAGTGTTTCCCGCTGCAGGGCGTTGAGCCGGCGTCCCCGACTCGGCTGCAGGCGCAGGAACATCGGCGCTTTTCCGTGGGTTTTTCGTAGCTCCTTTAGTTGAACTACTGGAATTGCTGATGATTCTTTCCGCACTCTCTATCCTTCGGGCTAGAGATACCAGCGCTTTCCGGCTTTTAGGGACCTCCTTATGGCGCAAGATACGGGCTTTCAAATCATCTGTAAGCTTCCCGAATAGCGTACGTTGACGGTGCGCGTCGTCCACGATTCCTAGCTCCCTTTCGAGCGTTTCCAGATGTATTGCAAAAGCTTTTACTGACTGGTTTTTTCGCTGCTTAGCGTTCTCCAGTTTGCTAGCTGTGTTTAGCTCCCGATTATCCTTATTCGTAAGCAAGTCATAAAGGAAAGCCACAAACTCTTCCCATGTAGTATTGCCGATTCCCACCTCCGATTCATAGCCGGTCCACCTCCGTTCCGTCATCACATCGAAAGCGGCGACACAGTGGTCTATCTTCCGCGTGTCATTGGGGAAGTAGTAATCTCCATCTCCTCTGAAACAGCGTTCCGCGGCTGACACAAAGGACTGCACCTCTAATAGGGTCTTCCCTTTGAAATCAGGTAGATCCTTAGGTTTCAGCACTGGTTGCTGAAAGAATGGCTGGCGTTCAGGCCTTCTTGTCTCAGGTCCTCCTGTCCCAAACTCTGTTCTGCTCGGAAGCGTTTCACCGGTGTGCCGGCGCCGTTTCGCCCTGGCTTCTTCTTCAGCCAACTCTTGGCTCTCCTCGAGGTCGCCCAGGCCACGTAGCTTCTCCTCCAAAATCCTTCGCTGTTTCCTGACTCTCTCAAGTTCTCTGGCAGTACTGCTTGATTCTAGTCTCTGTTTTTTGCGTTGCTCCGCCTGACGTATCTCCTTCTGAAGGTCTGCTACACGAGATAACTCGCGAGCCAGTATATCTTGTGTGTCCCTGACGACGTCATCGTCTCTTTGTCGTTCCTGAAGCGTCTCGTCTTCGATCTCTTCCGAGTGTTGACTCTCTTCTAGTTCTCTGCGCACGCGGATTGTACCAGTGGTTGGGGATGGGTCAGGACTCAGGTTCTCTGTAGAAGACCGAGTGATAGGTCGACGAGTCGTAAAAGCAGATCCAGCTGCTTTCTCCTTTCCTTTTGATACCATGGCGTTTCGAGTACGATACTCTCTTGACTCGTGCCGAACTACACCTCGTTGAGAGAGATTAGAATGTAAGGTGCTGGAGTAGTGTGGCACAAATCAACTCATATTGAACAAAGACTAATCTCTACCCTTTCTACTACGTCCCGAGTCCCCTACTTATACCCTCCGAACCCCTGGCGGCTCCCTACGTGCCCATACATGCCAAGTCTCAGTGCCTTTACCGAGCCCCCTTCATTGCCCCTCAGCACGTGACATCCTGGCGCCTGACATAAATATTGTCAACTATAGGCCAATAAAGCTTAAAATCACTTATACTAAGCTTTTGTTACGTCGAGTGCTCTCAAGCACACGTGACTTATATTAAGCGAGCTTTCCGAGCTTTTCGTGTATATATAGCCTGCTTTTTTCGAGCTCTTCTTTCTTTTTCAGCTATAAATTCTCGTATAATACTACCGTTGCTTTTTGTATCTGTAGATCTACAGCGCGTGTCGTGATAGCTTCAGAAGTAACGTGATATTAAAAAGCAGTTGTCGCACGTAACTAATTTGACAAGCGTCAAAGCATTTATAGATCAAAAAAATCGTAAAGTAAAAGCTTTAGAATTCATGAATTCCGGGTGCTTTATAGCCGGCCAATCGGCCATATATTATGCCGACCCAGCCTTGCCTAGCCACCCCCAGCCACTTCTTTTAGCTATTGGCTCGCTTAAGTACAAGGCCTCCCTGTTGCCAAGGCTCTAGCGCCGCGCTATTCGTGAACACTTTAATCGATTCCAGTGGGCACTCGTCTTGGATTAATGTAATAGCTTTATCCTCTAATGAGCAGCTCGTCGCGTCTGGTTCAAACGACAAGACAATACGGTTTTGGGATACGGCAACTGGGGCGCTACAACAGACGCTCAATGGTCATTTAAACTCGGTTGATGTAGTGGTCTTCTCTCCTAACGGGCAACTCATCGTGTCTAGTTCAAGCGACAAAACAGTACGGCTCTGGGACGTGGCCACTGGGGCGCTCCAGCAGACGCTTAAAGGCCACTCTAACTGGGTTAGTGCAGTGGCTTTCTCCCCTAACGGGCAGCTCGTTGTGTCTGGTTCACGCGATAAAACAGTACGGCTTTGGGACGTGGCGACCGGGGCTCTTCAGCAGACGCTCAAAGGCCACTCAGACTCAGTTAATACAGTGGCCTTCTCCCCTAATGGGCAGCTCGTTGTGTCTGGTTCACGAGACAAGACGGTACGGCTTTGGGATACGGCGACTGGGGCGCTACAACAGACGCTCAAAAGCCACTCAGACTCAGTTAATGCAGTGGCCTTCTCTCCTAACGGGCAACTTGTCGTGTCTGGTTCAAGCGACAAGACAGTACAGTTCTGGGACGTGGCGACCGGGGCTCTTCAGCAGACGCTCAAAGGCTCCTCGTGGTCAATTAATGCAGTAGCCTTCTCTCCTAATGGGCAACTCGTCGTGTCTGGTTCAGGCGATAAGACAATCCGGCTCTGGGACGTGGCGACTGGGGCACTGCAGCAGACGCTCAATGGCCACTCGGATATGGTAAAGTCAATAGCCATTTCTAATGGCGATTTAAATGGTTTTTTGGTATCAAAGGAGTGGATAACAGAAAAGGGGTCAAACATTCTCTGGCTCTCACCAGACTATCGAGCACCTTCTACGGCTGCGGCTACCTGGAATAATAGTGTAGTGTTGGGGAATTCATTAGGCAATGTTTCATTTTTTAAATTTACACCAGTGCCTAAGGTTATATAACATGCGAAGTAATTGTATAGATACTTAATAATGCATCGTATAGTGCTCTTCTATATATAATATACTACTTTCTTCATCTCTGATTTATATAGAGTGTCAGGGTGTGAGGGCCAATACACGGCACGTGGGTACGGCAGTAGTAGGGTAATATATCAAGACCGAAAGCATGTATTCAATAAGATTAACAATCTAATCGACGGCCTCCCGCCGAGCACCAGCTGGGTCCGCGCTTTATACCCCGCTCGACTGTCACGACACGCGCTGTGGATCTACAGATACAGAGGGCAACGGTGGTATCATACAAGGATCTATAGCTGAGAAAGGAAGAGGAGCTCGAAGAAGCAGGCTATATATACACGAGGCGCTCTGGGAGCTCGGCTAATGTAGGTCACGTCTGCTTCAGAGCGTGGGAGGTGACATCCTGGCTGTTACAGAATAAAAAAAAGAAACTATATGTAACGACGCAAGAAATCACGGGCTAGAATAGAGGCATATGGGAGTGCGTACAATAGGCTGATAGTGATTGCCTTATAGGTCTACCTACGAAGGATACAAAAACATGAGGAACAACTGTAGAGAGTTGGAGCAGGCCCTTTATATAGGCGACTCCGACTCTACTCCGTATCTGCTCTGAAACCCCTCATACCCTGTTCATCAACCTCCTGATCCCATGCCATGACCTCCGTGTCGCACCTTGGGCATACCGGTTGTTACACTATAACTCCTTGAAAGAGAGTAAGTTTGAATCTTTTATAGATTCAAAGGCTTGCATTTTATATCAATACAATACTACTGCTTTTGCTTTGCTAGTCACGCGTTCTTATACTATACGCATCTTTACTTGCTATATTGCAATTGTTCCTGCTGCTTTCCGTAAGAACTCAAGGCGAACAGGGATCTTGATCCGTGTATTAGAGGGAAGGGCTCAAAAGTGTGAACGACTATCAGTTGTTATAACGAAGAGAACAAGCTACAGATAGAAGAAGGAAAAGAAGGCAGCGCTTTATATACGGAAGACTGGCCAGGGGCCAGTGTAGGCGAGGCCTTGTGGTGTCAGGGGCCGAGCCTTAAGGGGCTCTAAGCGAGATAGGGCCAGGGCCGTGACGCAAACAGGTTCTGTATGCGTCATAATTCTAGAATCGACACAATATATCATTCCGCACCTACCAGAGTAGTCACTCTACCTAGCGTTCTGGCACCTGACGATACAATTATCGAGCATTTATTCCAGGGTGTCACAACTAGCTTAGCACGTAACCTTTAGTACAAGTCACGTGGCTTTACTTAGCCGAGCTGCCATGGCGCAGGTGGCGCCATGGACAAAATGACTAAGTGGAGAACGCTAGCGCGGAAGACCTTTCACACACACAAAATTATCACGGATCTGTATTCTTACACAAATAGACAACAATAGAGAGCCTGAACGGCATCCCCAATTCCTTCTGCTTATCATTGTGTATTTCTCGTTCTATCAGGGGCCAAGCTCTAAGCGAGACAGGGCCAGGGCCGTGACAGTAAGGAGGAGGCATACCAACACGTATTGAAGCACCTACAACCCGCCCTTCCAGGCATATAGGAACGTGTTCGTGACAGATTTCTAATTGCTATTTGAAATTTGAAATTTGATCAAATATTATACGGCAAATATCTCATATACCATAAAAAAGTGGCCATATATCTGATATACCATACTTTTTTTGACGAATATCTCAAATACCATCTTTTGTTTCTTGGCGCAAATGTATGGTATTTGAGATATTTATTGACTAAATGATGGTATATAAGAAACACTTATATATCTTATATACCATTATTTTGTCGCGACACGCTGCAGCAATACAACACACGCAGCAGCGAACGTTGTAGCAATAGTATCACTATAAAGTGTATTACTGCAGTATGTATTTTATGGCTACAATATGTATTATGTAGCTATAACATATGTTGTATTGCTATAGCGTATGTTACGACACTCTGTAGCAATACACGCTGTAGCGACACACGCTGTAGCAACACGCTGTAGCGACACATGCTGTAGCGATACACGCTGTAACTACACATGCTGTAACGACACATGCTGTAACGACACATGCTGTAACGACATACACTGTAGTAATGCAACACACGCTGTAGCAATACAATATGTACTATACAATACAAACTATATTAATACTATTGTTATAGCGTGTGTAGTATTACTACAGTGTATGTCGTTACAGCGTGTGTCGCTGTAGTGCAAGTCGTTCCAGCGTGTATTACAGGCTTTACAGTGAGTGTTGACGAATATCTGATATACCACACATTTGTTGACATATATCTCATATACCATAAAAGTGGTATATGAGATATTCGTCAAAAAAAGTATGGTATATCAGATATATGGCCACTTTTTTGTGGTATATGAGATATTTGCCGAATATTATATTCTACCGCCTTATTTCGCGTTGTTGCACGTTGGTCGTTAGTTCATGCCAGTGAAGGAACTAGTATTATCACGATATATTGACCCCTAAAATCGAATACTATACCCCACGCAATATAAGATTTCAAATAGCCATACGTATCACGGCAAAATCTGCCATCTTATATTATATCATACTCTACTATGGTATACTATGATATTGACCCTAAATGAAGCTATTCCCAATTAGTAATACGTAATAAACTATCTCGAGAACTCACCTAGATTTGCTCTACTAATACTCCTTGATCCTCCGTAAGCTCTTCGTAAATAACGCTATCACCACCCATCCACTGTTTGAGCTGTTCTAAAGAAGCCACAGTTCTCATATTAAGGCGATTACGTCGATCTGTAATAGTTAATTTTGCGCTAGAAAACGCTCTTTTGTAACAACTCAAACTGAACAGGGATCTCGATCCGTAGATCCAGGTGGAAGGACTCAAAGGTGTGAACAGCTATCAATTGCTATAACTAAGAGAACAAGCTACAGACAGAAGAAGGGAAGGAAAGCAGCGCTCTATATACAGGAAGCTGGCCGGAGGCCAGTATAAGCGAGCTTTAGGATGTCCGGTGCTGAGCTCCGTCCGAGCTCTGGGGTGTCCGGCGCTGAGCTCCGTCTAAGAAGTCAGGGTTGTGACATCTTTCAGCGTCAGTCGACATCGCAGGTATTCCTAGAATATCAAAAGCCATTTGTGATAGATTTGGCCATTGAGTTCGGTGAGCTAACCACCAAGATCGAAGGTCGAAGCTATCTCCAAAAGCTACTTGGTGGATAGGAAGAGAAAGGTAATTCTGTAGCTCGTCATCCTGAGCTCGATATCCTGATCGACGACGCTTTTGTAAATGAGCTACAAACGCGTTTTGAGAGAGTTCCTCGACGTCAGGTAAGCTAGAGGTTGTAGACCTAGCGCAAGGAGCTATTGATTATTGATTAATAGCAATTTTATGTCAGAATTGTTAAATACTTACTTTTATCCTTGTATTCCACTTTCCAATATTCCTCTATCCTGTCTTTTATAAAAACTAACCATTCCGGCTAGTAAGCCTAAGCTTCCTCAAAATAAGCCCACTTTTGAGCAGGATCTAATACAACACCAAAAGTGTCACGTCGCGTGCTCCCAGGCACACGTGACCCATATTAGGCGAGCTCTCCGAGCGCCTCGTGTATATATAGCCTGCTCTCCTCGAGCTCCCTCTTCTTTCCTCAGCTATAGATTCTCGTATGATACCACCGTTGCCCTCTGTATCTGTAGATCCACAGCGCGTGTCGTGACATGAACATCTCCGGCTCGGACTCAAAATATAATGATTTGGCACTTTTCTCCGATAGCTCTCTGGAGTCATCTTTCTCCACAAAGAGGCTTATTGCTACTTGAAGGCGGCCCTCATCAGGGTTCGGAACTTGAAGAAGAAAAAGGCGGCATAGTCCACAGCCTTTTTCCGATTCGATCTGTAAATTATGCCGTGACATATGAATAAAGCCGTTTTCTGAGAACAATGCGCTGGTTACATTATCATCAGTGAATAGGCTATTGCATATACTGCAGAGTTGCGGGTTGTTGACAGCCTGAATAGCTTTTTGGTGACAGCTATAGCACAGCTTAGCATCCTCAAATAGGACCCTACAACGGCTACTGGCACACCATTTGGGGAAACAATAGCGTCCATAATAAAATATGGCCCCACTTTGTCCGTAAAAACCGTTAAACTTCCCACAGTCCTGATCTAAACTCAAAGGATGATGAAACGTGAAGATTCGAGAAGCCAGTTCATGATCTCATGTTTGGGTGCCTGAGGCAGAACACCGTGTAACGCGGTTGCACCCGTATTGGTGTGTCGGGAATCGGCTTACGTAGGTAGGCCAAGGAGCTAACTTACTTTCCGAAGGCCGTGGGCTGAACCCAATTCAGCCTTGGGAGTTAGCCGGAATAAGCCTCAAAAGGCGTCACTCAGCCTCAAAATACCAATTCATATTAATATCCTGCCAAAAAGCTGTTTAAGATTGTGACATTCACTTGAACAACGACAAGAAGAAATTATTTTCGGAACACTATGTCAGAACAAGCTATGGTACTGTAATCGTACGCCTCCAAATGATAGCACGCTAAGTAGAAAGCAGAAAAGTGTCTCGCCTGGCATTGTTGCCCAAAACTACGAAGAAGCCACATTTTGTACACAATGTTTCAAACTTTTGAGAGCGAATGAACAAGACTTCGACAGTGCCAGTATGAGATATCAATTCCCAATCGATGTTGACTCTGAGAGTTTCAGTGCTCGTGTCAAATCAGGCTGTCGGCTATGTATATTGTTGGACAAGTGGCTCGAACCGGAGCCGGAGGGCACTTTAATACCTCCATGTATATGTCGCGTGCGTAATGCTACTGCAACCAGCGATTCCACTACTAAACAGAGTGGCAACTATATACTTGAGTTCGATATTAAGTCTTCCAACTACAAAAACTGTTCTACAGGATTAAGATTGACTTCGCACCATGAAACACCTATAACGCCACAACAACAACAAAACAAAACACCTAAACTCGGAAATGTACCACCTACTTCGAGCCTTGCAGCCTCATCTACAGCGTCTCCATCTTGTTTTGATCTCATCGAATGGTGGATCAATGATTGTAACCTCAACCACAAATTGTGTTCCTTCAGGAGAGATTTGTCGACATCGTGGCTACCAACTCGACTTATATTTCTAGGAGATGGCGTTAATGAGTTTCCTATACTCTGCTCCAGAGAATACATACCACCAGGCAAGCGTTACAACACCCTAAGTCACCGCTGGGGCCCAAACATTTTCAGGCTCCTTAGCAGTAATCTTGGATCGCTTCAAGAGAGCCTTCCACTTGATCAGCTCCCCGCGACTTATTTAGACGCTATGGAAGTCTCACGGAAAATGGGCATTGAGTACCTATGGATCGACTCACTATGCATCATTCAAGATTCAGGACAAGACTGGCGACTGGAATCAGCAGCGATGGGACTCGTATATAAATATGCCTGGTGTTGTGTTGCAGCAACAGCTTGCCAACAAGCGGGAATGCTGATCAATCGTCCTCCTATCGCATCGAGATGTACCATAAAGCCCAGTAATGACAACCCCAGGATAGCTGCTGGAACGTATAATCTCTTCCCGTTGGAGAAAGGGACCTGGAGTAACGGAATAAGCAACAGTCCGTTGAGTAAGCGGGGCTGGGTGACACAAGAACGACTGCTATCTTCTCGAATAATCCATTTCGGTGAACGACAAATGTTTTGGGAATGCCAGGAGCGTCAAGCTTGCGAGACATTCGCCAATACTATTCATTCTCGGGAAATAAACAACTACAAGCTAAACTACCCCGCGAGTATTTCATGGCCACACATGTTGAGGGAATTAGCTCCAAGCTCTTACTATACTTACTGGCGCGATATCATCAGAGACTACAACGTTTGTCAACTAACCATGCCGTCAGACAGACTCGACGCAATCGCTGGCGTTGCTAAGGACATACGAACGGCCCTGGACAGTCGTTATCTAGCCGGAATTTGGGAAAAATATATCTGTGCAGATCTGCTTTGGTCAAACCTGTCCTGGGATCGCGTTGCGTACAACCGGAACCTTGGAACTCGAAATAGGGAATATCAGGCTCCAAGCTGGTCCTGGGCATCCTTTAATGGGGCGCCCTGGTGGTTATTTGATTTGCGACCCCACAATTATGTTGTCGAGTATGTGCGCGGAGATGTTGTAGAAATACAAGCAGGGAGTCTAGGACAGGTCAAATCAGGGTTTATTCACCTCCGAGGGTTGTTGATAAACCATGGATTGACCATTCAGAACCTGATATATAAAAAGCCACCACGACTACCTTCATGCACCGAGATTGAGTATTACAATTACGAAATCAATCTAGATGCCAACCCGGAAGAAGACCCACGACTACAAGGAATAGATCGGTCGTCAGCTGTCTATACCCTTCCAATTATGGTAGAAGGCCTGCGCGGAGAGACCGATTCATGCTTGCTAGGCTCTTTAGCAGCCGAAAACCTTAAATTTATCAGATCTTCTACGAATGGCCATTCTTTACTTACTATGCATGCTCTTCTGCTGCTGCGTACCGGAAACGGAGAATTCCAAAGACTGGGGCTGCTATCGTTGAAGGATAAATATGTCTATGCTTGTCTTAAGCTTGAGTCGGTTTTGAAGAGCAATGAATATATTGAGCGACATAACGATTACCTATATACTATTTGTATTGTTTAAGATTAGGTTTATATATAGACACATATTTATATAGAGATTAACTATACCCGACCGTACAATATAGGATGCTGACTCGGCGCAATAAAAGACGACGAAGTTGTTGTTCACCTGCAAGTTTTTGGCAAGTAGGATTTGTGTTGAGGCCAGACTCTTAACTTATAGCTTTGATACCAGTTCGCAGCGCGTGTCGAGAGTGTTCCATCACCTGTCAGTTGACAGCACTGTAGCTGGGACGAGGCAATGCGGTCGTCTTGAAAAACCAACTATTGTTGTGCTGCATATGAAGACTTAGAGGGTGGAGCTTGGGTCTTATCGATGTGCTTTTGAGGAACTGTAGAGTCTTTGTGGCTGTTACGGGATTCAGAAGCTATACTCCGTACTTCGGCGTCGGTCGGTATAGAAGTGTAGGGCGGTACTAACTTGTTTGCGCGAGCGATTGTCCCTTGGATGATGCCTTGGTTGAAGTTCAGAGATATATAAACTTGGATATATACACTTCTTAGACTTCAGCTTTGGATCAAGAAAAGAGCTATGGCGAATCCTAAACGAACGTAACGCATACGGAGGCAGGAGTTTGGGATATTGGTTGATCTCGCTTACTCAAATGCTTCGTTCTTGATAAATGCTCAAGGAGGAGCCTCTCCGATAATAGAACATGTATTGCAGGTTTAATGAAGTGCCTTGTTCGTAGAGGGCATTTTCCTCCGAGTTGAGGAATTCTAGAGTAATTAGTTTGAGAATCCCTATTGTCGAGATGTTGAAGACATTCAGAGCACAAAAACATGTGGTTCACCCTGCTCTCAAAGTCTCAAAGCCGACAGGGCGGGAAGGAGGGAGGAAAAAGGAGAATCGATGCCAAGGTCAACAATCACCACGTGATTCGAAGATTACCGCTTCCCCTGTCAGAAATGGTGATAGAACGAGAAATACATAATGATAGTCAGGAAGAATTGGGGATGCCGTTCAGGCTCTCTATTGTTGTCTATGCGTATGTAGAATTGTTGCGGGAAATGCCATCACTTCACCACGCAACCAAAAGTGAATCCACTGATGGCCAACATGCTACAATGATACATATATACCCTTCATCCCCCGTGACAAGAATACAGATCTGTAGTAATTTGTGTGTGTGAAAAGTCTTCCGCGCTAGCGTTCTCCACTTAGTCGGAGACATGTCAGCTACCTAGATCTCGAATCCTGACAAGATGTCGCGCCACAGCCGCGAACGCTCATTGGTTTGCCTAGCTAGGACCCTGGAACTGGCCATGGTTATAAGGGCAGTTCCAGCAGTAGTTACACCTTTTCTCTTTCGTTTAGAATCTTCGTATTTGATACCTTACAAACAGCTATCACAAGCGCCTGTATGCTACACACACATGCTATGGAGAGAGCCTGAATTGCATCACCAATATTCCTCCTGATTGTTACTGGGTGTTTCCATGTTCTATTAAATTGTGGATTGTGGATTCCCCCTGACTGACCAACTTGTCGGGTTATTGAGTATTCCCCTCCACAAATAGCCGACTTGGCTTCAGCCATCCCTTGACGGTAATACCCATACGGGGCGAGGCGGCGCTGGTACGTTTCTGGCTTGGTACGACAGCTGTCACGGAGAAAGCTAGCAGCCGAGGTGCGCTTGGCTATCGTCATACAGCTACTGGGCTCGGCACGCATTCTAGTGGTATGACCCTGGGCGTTCCACTTATTTTCCTTACAAGGTTCTTTATATCACTCCGCTCACCCAATTGATTATTCTACAGCTCTGATTTACTCCGTGACAGCAGCTGAGACGCGAAGCGTTGGGAGATTCGGAGCCAGCGTGGAGACATTATTTTTTTGAGGCGTTGTTGCTTTTTCTTGTTTTGAAGGACGAGGTTCAGCCTTCTCGAAGGAGATACCTCATAAGTAGCCTCGCCCTGACTGGCCGCCGAGGGCTCGGACGGTCAAGTTTGATGGGGTGATCAAGTAGCTCGGAAAACTTGGCTCCAGCTTGGTGGAGTCTTGGAAGATTTCGTAGTATAACGTCCGTCCCTGGGTCGAGAGACCCACCCTGTTACGAGACTAACCATAGGTACTTTAAATTCAAGTGGCTCTGACTCTGTGAACGCATCAAAATTTCTTGAAGTTTTATATCAGTTATGTTATGTGCCCCCTCCCGAGCACTCCTGGTTACTCTGAAAATTACGATCGCGTTGTCGGGGCCCCTCCAACTTGCAGAGAGCCTCCCTTGATGGTGTAATAAGACCTTTCGACCTACAGTACCACTATCGAGCTCTTTTCGCCTTTCAAACTCATAGAACGATTGAATCTGGATTTCCGAGTTTCACCACAATGCTGAGAAGTCATTGCTAGCCTTGTGGCGGCCGAGGCGCGCTTTCTCATGCGTCATCGCACACGGTTGGTACCTCCAATCAAGCGATCAAGGATCCCCGGTCAACCGTATAGTATTTACGAAATTCTGTACTGGTCGTAAGTTAGCACCCCAAAGGGATTAGTGAAGAGCAGGATCTAATAACAGAGTACCTTTAACACAGCGACAAAGTAAATGCGAAGACTTCGCATTGATTTGCCAAACCTTTATCACCTCTCGAGTCGCGTTTCGTGGATTGCTTTCGGCCTAAGACATCAAATGAGATAATTAGTCAACAGCATTTGAGAGCATGAGCAATCATGCATTCCCGCCATCGGACGTATGTCGACAACACTCCTACGACCAACTGAAAGGATCGGACAGCTGGTCTATGCATCAGCAAGTGCCACTCATCTCCTTCATACACAGAAATACATTTGTGTTTGGAAGTCTAGCTAGCTAGTTATCTTTGGTAGGGTCTCTGAAGAGCGAACGCCGCGACATTCTATGGCGAAGCAAAATCCAACTCGAATGACTCTTCTGGTGCAGCAGCAACTCCAAGGCGCAAAAAATTGTGAAACCCTCAACAGCCATAAAAAGATTAAGTTTAGGATACACCCATATCTCGATCCGTTGTTTAGGAATGCTTCTTTCACCATGCCAGCTGCTCTTGAGCTCGATAACGGGGAGCACATTACATACGGGTCGGCCTGCAAGAAAGATGTTAACATCATCAATGAAGCGACATACCCTGGCGCAAGGAGACAGCTCTTTCAGAAGCTCTGGGGTCAGCGTGCAACGATCCAGGACATCGTTCGGCATCACCTGAGACTGCGCGATGAACACGCTTGTATTGTCAAAGCAGGGAGCCTATGGATTTGTGGGAGCTTTAATGTGTGTATACCTGTCGAAGTAAGGTCGGCCAGCTTCAACCAGAACCTGATCTTTCGTTGTCCTATGCCACACAAGCTTGCTGAAGCCAAATACCCTGGTATCATCGACGAAAAGCTAAGCTACGAGGTGAGAACCTACGTATGGATACAAGATCGATGCTCTTACATCCCCATTCCACAATTATACGGCTTTGGCTTCTCTGACAACCGACACGTAAGGTTTATATATTGCTTGCACATTCCTTGCTAATATTTTTATAGTTCACACACGAGCAACGTATACCTTCTTATCTCCGCCTCTGGCGCATGTTACAGCGATCTTTCCGCAACTATCTTCGATACCCAACTTTGTCTCAATATGCCCCATGCCCGACATACCTGCGCCTGCCCACTGCGTATATGCTACTTGAGTATATCGGCCCTGAAACATGCGAAATGCTCTCAAATACATGGGATAAACAGCAAAAAGACCCGGTCCGAAGGCAGAAGCTCTTCCGAGGCATTGCGCGCTTGATCCTGTCCTTAGCTCGCATTCCCCAGCCTCGAATAGCCCCCTTCAGATTTCATAACAACGGCACTATCACATTGACAAACCGACCACTGCCTTGTTACGTTATCATATTAGAAAATGATGGTGCCCCGAAAAAGATATCGAGAAATGAAACTTACACTTCCACCGAGCCTTTTGTTACAGATGTGCTTGCATTCCATGACGAATTCTTTCTCAGCAATCCAAACGCCGTTTCAAGTATGAGAGACTGTCTTGGACAAATGGCTTCCAAAAAATTACTTAGAGCAATTTCGCATCGTTATATTTAGTGGGAAACCCGTAATGGGCCATTCTATCTTCAGCTCACTGATTCCCATGCGAGTAACATTTTCGTCGATAGAGACCGGAACATCACATGTCTCATCGACCATGAGTAGGTTTACGCACTACCTGCTGAGATGCTTTCCGTTCCCTATTGGCTCACGGGATGCGCTATCGATGAGATAACGGAGGACAACCTTCGTGAGTTTGAATAGTTCATCGGGGGTTTATCAATATATTTGAGGAGGAAGTCAAGATGACGCCAAATAATCCCTTTGCATCGACATCAATCATGCACAACAGCTGGAAATCTGGAGCTGTGTGGTTTTGGTATTGTATTACATCTGTAAATGCGATGTTTTTCCTTGTTGACGATCATATCAGTCCCAGATTTTCTCCTTTATTTACAAAAACTGAAGGAATACTGTCACAGTATTGGTACCCAGGATCTGCTAAAGTTGCTGAAAGAGAAATCAATGACCGCGAAGATTATGTAGAACAGTTACAAGTTCTCTTTAACGAAAGAGCAGGCCTCTTCTTGAAGAAAGAGACTCGCAGCTAAGTCTATAATTGACAGAAGCATAGGCTAAAACCCATTTGCCGGACGTCCATGTCTTCTGCCTATCTTTCTCTTTTTCTTTGTCCTGCCACTCTTTCCATTCCTGCTCGGCCCTCTCTTTTTCTTCCTTCTCTCTCTTCGCCCTATTTTCCTCTCGATTCTTCTTCGCGCATTTTCCAGATGAGATGGTAGCTGCTAGATCTTTTGCATTGCCACCCACGCACCAAATTTTGCCTGTAAAACGGTCAGAGCCAGCCTCGTTGATGTGTGGCGTGTGGCTTGAGTAAGATTTACTTCGTACTGCTCTTCCTCCCCTGTACCGTGGCTCCAACGGTCGGTTATGCTGGGTATTGCTCGTGCGGTCTCTTTTATTTGGTTGTGACCTTATCGTGATAGGATGATGAGAGCGGGCAGCTTTCGTTGACGATGTTCAAGTAGGGTGCAGGTGCCTCCAATAGTTGCCTAATCAGGATCATTCGAAGCTTGTGCCTATCTACCTTAAGCAAACATTCTTCCCAGCCTCAGCCACAGCAGACTCCTAGCGCCTGAGGCTTCAACTATACAGTATTATTTGATCAGAACTAAATTAAGCTAATGCATGCCAATTAGCACTAAATCCTGAAGCTACAATATGGTCGCGTTTTGTGTCACACTCTTCGTACGGCGTAACTCCCGGACTTCTTGAGCTTCCTCTCTGAGTGTCTTCAAAATTTGGAACCATATTCTTTCCTCATAGAACCTTTTCCAAGCGCTCCGAAATGCTAAAAAACTCTGAGGGTCGCGATTCAGCAGGGGGAGCAGCTGGAGCGGCGATCGATGGCATCAACGAAACGATCGACGGCATGATCAACTGCAATAAATTTGCTCGCTGCATATTGTCACGGCCCTGGCCCTATCTCGCTTAAGCCCCTTAAGGCACGGCCCCTGACACCACAAGGCCTCGTTTACACTGGCCCATGGCCAATCTCCTGTATATAAAGCGCTACTCTCCTTCCCTTCTTCTGTCTGTAGCTTGTTCTCTTCGTTATAACAATTGACAGTCGTTCACACCTTTGAGTCCTTCGGCTAAGAAGTCTCCGTGGGGACTAAGTGATTTAAGGCTTTCCGGAGCAGCGAAAGCTTTTTCGGAGGTAAAAGAACAGTTGAAATTGGGATCGCTTAGCATAACGAAAATGTATTAGCCAGCTGCTTGTTGGTACGAGTGAATAGCACACCCCGCGACGCACGGACCACATGGGCATATACTCTTGTACGTAGCAATAGACTTGGAAGAATGAATACAAGAACAAGTCAACCACCTACGACGAGCATACTAGCACTGCGCTGAGATCGCGGTGCTATGTGCCCCGTGGGTACCGACTTGAGCAGTTGCAAGTTATCGAAACCAAGAAGTATCACTTACAGAGTGATACAGACACTAACTATTCTGGTATCTTGTATTAGAATAATCTGCACTTCAAAATCTCCCCTGTGCGTCAACTGGGGAAGATATTAGGCTATACAGAGTGAAAATTGCTCGATGCGATTTTAGATAAAAAAGAGAATTAAACATGTTTGTATTAAAGCACAGAACGGGAAGGATATATTATGATCTCCAAAAACTCGCCTCCTAGCCCCTGAAGGATAAATTCAACAAAAAGCATGTCATATGTATGCTGACGAAGGAAGAGAAGAGCCCGCCGCCGGCCACCATTATTCTTTACTGTCTGTCATGAAACAGAATGCCCCAGCAATCAAATCGAGATCTCATTTGATTAATACCAGCAACAAAAGAACCCCCAAAGAACCTAACGGGCAGCACAACACGGGATAAAGATAGAGAAACACGTAAGTAGCTATTATCATCCCTCCTTGTCCAATACGATATATATGCCATATAGCGAAGCTGAAAATCAGAAGTTACAACCCCAAATCTGTCCTGCCATCTAAATGATATGGAGGGATGACCTTGCGTGAAGCACCACAGTTCGACTAGGCAGCAACGAACCGTGACAGCGGATGGCACCAGAAAGGGAAACGTTGCATATGCAAATTTGACCAAGTTTTGTTTGATTGCGGTAGGGATTTTGGTGTAAAAGCGGCCTAACTCTGTCTTTGTGCGTGTGCACGACGACCAGGGCAATCATGTAGTTAGTATTGGAAGTATGTCGGGTAGCTCTATGTTTACTAATGTACACCTTCTTTAGCACAATCATAGGACACCTACAGGCTCACGATGTAGGCTGTGCTCGATTCTAGACCAGAAATTAGATGCAGCTTCTGACCTATTATTCTCACGAATGATTAAAATAGTAGAGCCATGAAAAGAAGTCTTCACACTCAATTATGGCCTATCTAACGCTCAGCCGCCTTCCCAGCTTGCGGAGTTTCCGCTTAAAAGATATCGACTTTGGCGCCCCTATCTCGATAAACTCATCTTAGCATGCTTTCGACTCGATAGACGCAACTTGCAACGCTTGAAGCCGATCTTCAAGCTGCCTACACCATTTCGAGGAGGGTCTTTGAATGATTGTGTATCCAGACAATGCCTGACTGTACATTTTCTTGGCCATATCTTTCCGACCTGTCCGCGCGAAAAGGTCGCCAAAGGCAAACATGGTGTTTAAAGCCGGTAAATATAAGTGCAAAATTTCAGGACCAAGTGCCTCTTCGTAGCCTTGCAGCGCCCGAGTGTACATGGCCTCCGCTTCCGCCAGCTTGCCTTGGTTCTTGTAGAGGCTGCCTAGGTTGTTGACCGTATCGAGTGTCGATGTGTGCTTCGGTCCAAGTGCCTCCTTGTAGCCTTGCAGCGCCCGAGTGTACATGGCCTCCGCCTCCGCCAGCTTGCCTTGGTCGGCGTAGAGCAAGCCTAGGTTGTTGACTGTCGAGAGTGTCGATGTGTGCTTCGGTCCAAGTGCCTCCTTGTAGCCTTGCAGCGCCCGAGTGTACATGGCCTCCGCTTCCGCCAGCTTGCCTTGGTTCTTGTAGAGGCTGCCTAGGTTGTTGACCGTATCGAGTGTCGATGTGTGCTTCGGTCCAAGTGCCTCGTCCTTGCCTTGCAGCGCCCGAGTGTACATGGCCTCCGCCTCCGCCAGCTTACCTTGGTCGGCGTAAAGCATGCCTAGGTTATTGACTGTCGAAAGTGTCGATGTGTGTTTTGGTCCAAGTGCCTCCTCGGAGCCTCGCAGCGCCCGAGTGTACATGGCCTCCGCCTCCGCCAGCTTGCCTTGGTTCTTGTAGAGGTTGCCTAGGTTGTTGACTGTCGAGAGTGTCGATGTGTGCTTCGGTCCAAGTGCCTCCTCCTTGCCTTGCAGCGCCCGAGTGTACATGGCCTCCGCTTCCGCCAGCTTGCCTTGGTTCGCGTAGAGCATGCCTAGGTTGTCGACCGCCCATTCCATCCCCTCCAGATCCACTTTGCCTTCTAGTATAAACCACTCTTGCCTAGTGGCGTGCTGAAGCAACCGCCGCTGTAATATCCATGAGTTTCTTTCATTTCTCATAGGAATCTCTGAGGCGATACAAGTTAATGCCAGCCGTGCAAGCTTTGTATCCCACTCTTTGTTTAACACAAACACCGTCCATAAGTGTACACAACTATGCACGCTATACCCTCCAGATCCAAACTGTTGCTGAGTTGATTGATTTAGATCAACTAGCCCAAAACTACAGAGTAAACGAACAGCTTCATTGAAATTCAGTTCGTCTTCTTTGAGCTTCTGTATCGATTCGTCTGCAGTGTTTGCATGTCGAAAAAGGTCGAACCATAGGTCCTGTCTATCAAAATATGCCCACAGCTTGAGTAGTTTTGCTGATGCCATATTTTGCTGCTGGATCCGATCAAAAGTGATCTGCCATGTCGTATGCAACGTGCGATCTTCATAGGAATTTAATAAAGGACTTGTCATCTGAAGCTTTAACCACGATGCCTTGTAAAGCCTAAAATAATCCGAGAAGCTTGTCGTTACATGCTCGAGGTATGCCCCTGCCGTGGATAAAGCAAGTGGTAGGCCGTCTAGTTCTTTGACAAGTGCTATAGCATCGGGATCTGCCTTATTAGTATTGTTTTTGCTCTTACTATCAAACTACGCCGACATACCCTTTTCAATGCTTTTACGTCCTGACATGTTAGACAAAATCTCAAGACCTTCTTTAACATCTGGCAATTTCTGAACATGAATTCGTTCACCCTGCCTGACTTGCGACGACCGCGTCGTGATAATAATCGAACCATGATCAGACTGGGGAAGGAATTGACGTATATCGACTGCCGAGCTATCGGGATTGCCAGTTGTTTTAGGGTTGTCGAAGTTATCGTAGATCATTAGCCACCTTGTGTTCCCCAGAAAGTCAAGCCAGGATTTAACTACACTGACAACTTGATCAAGGTCTTTATCTTGATCTACGCTTGATATCGCACTAGTTGAAGGATGATGCTTTAGTACCTGCCGAGCGACGTCCCGAAAGCTCAGCTTGAGAGAACCCTCGTCATTCGCGTTCAACCAGAAGATCGCTGTATACTTCTCTTTGTGTCGTCTGGCATATGCGATCGCCAGCCGAGTTTTTCCTATACCCCCCAGACCATGTAGGACGACACAGGATCGACTACTGTAACCTTGAAGCAGCTCGTGCATCTTCGACAGCTCCTTTTCTCTAGCAACAAACTGTGTAGCTTCAGGAAATGACGCAAGGTTAAGTCCGACGGCAAATTGTTCGAAATCTACCCCTGTGCTAGTCAGTTTCGTTGCTTCAGTTAGCACATTTATGCGAATAACTTACCTTTGTACAGCCTGTGGATCTCATTCTCCAGCCTCCTGAATGCCTGGTCCTTTCCCTCACCGTAAATTAGAGCCATAGACACACCGAAAATGCCGATTAAGCAGTACGCTCCATCCTCTTCAATGGTAGTATTGCGGCGCTCTGCCCAAGACTTCCGCTCTTTAATGCTAAAATTCGTTAATGCATCGCATCGAAAAGTATTCTTCGCGATGCCTGTGATCTCATGTATTATAAACTCAAGAGATAGTTTGCTCCCAAGTCGCTCACCCTCCGAGCTAAAGAATTCAACCAGCCTAGGTGCGATGAGCTCCTGAAGCGTCCAGCCTCGAGTGAACCATCGACTTTTCCTGAAAGCTTCTTCCCATGCCGTCTGGTTATCTGTCTTGGTGTCGGGCTTGGAGACATCCGAAAGGTAGACGTAGCAGCACGCAGCGTTCTGATACCACCGAAACATGGAATTGATCGCTACGCCAAGCTCAGCCGAACTTGTTTTATCGATGCAGCAAGTGTCTACCCAGAAGTATTCAAGTCCATCGACTGCAGCCTGCTTCGCGCAGAACCGAATCTTCCTCCACCCAGCCTTGCTCATAATCTTGCTCATGTCCGTGCCGACTTGGATATCCTGAAATATGACCTCCTCCTTTCCCCAAGTGTGAGAAAGTATTGCGTAGGCAGGGACATCGCCGCTAGTAGGTTCGCGAAAGACGATCTCGCCGTTGGGTTTGCGTTGCAAGAGGCGTATAAAAGACATGGGTGGAGGTTTGCGAGCGATCTCATGGCAAGCGCGACTCGTATCGCTCGTTCCGCATATTTGCGCAAGCACTGCGATTTAAAGGTCGACAGGATGCGAAGCAGAAGTCGAAGGACTAATAGTGAGAAGGATATGCAGTCGTGATCGTAAGCGCTTCCCACAAGGCTGCAATGTGGCGCAGGCTTGCACAGCGGAGGCCGACACAACGTGAAAAGACTCTCAGCGCACTACACCCTGAATCCTGGGATAGATTGTTCGTCGTTGAAAAAAATGCCGCAAGCCTTTTAAGCCTTGCGCTGTGGTTGAAGGTTGACAGGTGAAGGCACAGGTGGTGATAGAGGGGACTTGTTGATCCACTATTATGCCACGGCCCTACGAATCGTGGCTCGGCACTATCGTGAAGCTAAAACATGTGGCGTTTATGTCACTCCACCCGCACGGCGTAACTCCCGGACTACATTATATTCCTCTCTAAGTATCTTCAAAACTTGGGGCCATATTCTTTTTTCATGGAACCTTTCCCTAAGTGCTCCGAATTTCGAAGAGACTCTAATTTTCGCGATTAAGCAGAGGGGGGACTGCCGAAGCGGTGATTAGTAGTGCGATTGAAACAATCGACAGCATGATCAACCATTGTGTTTTTCTTATTGCTAAGTGGTGTCTCCCTGAGGAGAAATGGTTAAAGAAAGTGACATATTTATAACAACTTCGTAGACTTGCTAAGAAAAATTTTATGATTCCAAAACCATAAACTTGTCTCGTGACACGGTGTGTCTTGGGACGCAGGGACAGACGTTATCTTTTCCTTTATTTATTTTCTTTAATAGAAGGCGCTTCCTTTCTTACCAGTGCAGGTTTGTTGCCTAGACAGTTGTTGTCATTGATAATCCATTAATTGGATTCGAGCGGAAGTGCCTGGTAATCAGGTGGGGGTTGGGGGTCAATACTAGCGTGATACCAATGGTTCGAACCTGATACCCCGCACATTCTCAGCCGCACTCAGCCCAGTAGGGAGTAGCTTGCCGCTACTAACCGTGTCACAGAGGACTGACTAGTGGATGCGGGGAATAAAACAGTTACGTCCGCCAAGTCAAACTTTTGTACACATTCTCAAATAGTGCGTGATATACCCGACGTGCATCTGGGGTTCTGAATGCACGCAATTACAGACTTGATTGGTCGTCGTTCCCCCTCCGCTGTTGAAGTTGCCGAGGCGATCCTGAACTGGTGGGGTCAGCTCCAGTCATTCCAACCGCCGGTTTAACGAGTTGCCGTAAATGTGTCCTGTGGACCTCTAACCCGCATGCCCCAGACTGAAAATTCAACCATTAGCTGGTTTGGGGTGGAGATCTTGAGGCCGGCGAAATGGTTGCGCTTGAAGAGGATTACGAGCTTTCTCGACACGATACTGAGCCGCGGCTGCAAATATGTTCGTATTCTTCTGTAAACTTCTCGGTTTGGTTTGTACAGTCTGAGTTGTCAAGGAGGGAAAAGCTGGGGGCAGAGTTCTGGCGGCGGCGATTTTGGGAGGAGTGCTGCTAGTGAGAGCTGGGACCTAGTTCCGCGGAGTGCTAAGTCCTACCCCGTTGAAGTACTTGACAAGCATCTGTGCTGCAGAAGCACGTTCGTCCGGGTTGACGATTGCCATTTCCCAAATCTTTGAAACTGTATCCACGTTTGAGGCTACAAACAAAACCTCCCGCTGGACTTCTGCATCATGCTAAAGCTGACTCGACTTCTGACGAAACCCTCCTGCATCCAATATCCATAGCATCGTGACAAAAAGCGACCAAACATCTACCTTATGCGTCTGATTCCCTTCCCGAAACATTTCAGGGCCCATGTAGAGGCGGCTACCGGCAAATGTCGCGGCATCAACAATACGGTTGCAGAGTCCAAAATCTCCTAGCTGGAACCGATATTGACCGTCCGGCTGCGATACGTAGAGAATGTTCTCCGGTTTCACACCTCAATGAACGATGCCCTTCCATACAATGCAGTCAAGCGCTTGTAGCATTTGCGGGAAGACCAAGTTCGCAGCGGCAAACGCATTAGCTCCGCTTTCGACCAAGGATTCCAAGGTCCCTTCTCTCAGGCCCATAAATATCTCTACCTGTGGATCGCCCCCGCTTTGTGACGCGATATAATCAACGATGTGTGGCTAGTATAGCTATCAGTTTCATGTTTATAAGAGGTCAAAGAAGACTTGCTTACGTAGCTTATCTCAGAAAGAGTTTCGACCTCGCGCTTGAGAGCATAATACAATGATTGTTTCCAGTCTTTTTGTTTTAATGCTCTTGTAGGTTGCTCCAGTATCTTAACGGCCACAAACTTCCCTGAGCCCACGTCGATAGCTTTGTATACTTCTCCAAACTGCCCGGATCCGAGCTTAGGTAACACTTTCACATATCTTATCTTCAGCTGTCGAGGTCCTGGCATGTGGGGTCTAATTTCCCGTCGAGATGTCAGGATGGTTGGCGCCTCGTCCACAGTTCGAGCGAAGCGTGGGTTCTCTACCCGACCGCTGGGCAGAGCGCCGTAGTTCTCGGTGGCCTCCGCCGTTTGTGTAGGATCTTGATGCTATTCCAATTCGAATTGAACGAGGTTTCGCCTTTCACCACCCATTCCAATTATGGCGTTGAGCCTTTTCTGTACGAGGACTTTCCGAACACGTCCATACTCGAATGGCGGGCATTTTCACCGAAGACTTGAGTCGTACAACCGTGCGACCTGTCGTAAAGCATAACAACACTAGTCTCTAAATCAATTTCGAAAGAGCATTGGATCTTTGCTTTACTGGATCCTTCTATATAAATGTTGGCCTCAACACCTCGCCCTAATGTTGCAAGTGTTGTGGATGACTTGCCGCGGATGTGAAAACCAACGTCGAGAGCTTCCACACTATTAGATAATGTTGAGACATGGCGAATGTTGTCCGGATGGGCGACGGCACGTTTGGCTCGGTCGCTTTCCTCAACGGTATCGATTCAGGAAGTTCACAAAGTATGTAATGACCGATTGATTGATTTCTGAAGTTTTCTACATACAGGAAGCAAGCTCTTCTTATATACAAGAGGAATGCGTAAGTTATACGAATGATGACGACTCAGCTCTTAGGAGCCGCGTAAGGAGAGTAAGTGGCAAACTATAGTTCCTGATTCGACAATGTATGGCCACCTGTGTCTCACGCATCTAACAGAGCTCAATCATCTGGTCTGGCAAGCCAGAGTCTAGAGCTTCACCGTTCATAATACCATTGATGTAGGCCTCGCCCATAAGATTGTAATGTCCGCGGCCACACTCACTAATTGCAAATGGCACCTTGCCTCCGAACAGCACACATACCTTGTCCCCGACTCTCGTGGCTTCCGGAACCCAGCCAAATCGGCTTTTGGAGGTCACGCAGAACTGGCGCAACTTGGCATAAGCGATCGACATAGTCATGGCGCTCAATTCGGAGTCCGCATAAACATTTGGTTCGCTGTCGGAGTGCTCATCCAACACCACATCCAGCCATCGCCGGAAAGTCTCGACTGAAGGTGACTTCCAATCACGTACGTCGGCGCCGCGTGCTTTCTCCCCGCCGCATGTGAGAATAATGTACATGAGATCGATCGCTCGTTCTGAGTTAGCCGTCTGACTCGCAACGATATCGTAACATTTTCCCAGCCACATAGCATGGGCTTTGCCAAAATGAAGCCATCCAGGATTTGTGATGTCTATATAAGGTGGAGGTATGATATTCGTTATAGTATCGGTGATAACGCCTTTGATCGATAGAATGCGATCCTCAGATATCAGAGTCCAGGTTGGTCTTGGGTTCCTATCAAGGCGGCCAGCATCGTATGATAGCATAGAAAAAGGGCGACGCAAGTCAGGTCGCCGCAGCCACGTTGCAGGCACTATATTCGGAGTCCAAGAGGGTACATCTCTGCTACAACCGTTGCTACCCGTGACTGTGCGGAGACAAATCAGGGCATACGGATCGTGCATCAAGAGCCAGCGGCAGTAATTTATCGATATTTTCCTTGTGGAATCAGAGTAATCGACCTGTAGCAGATCTGTTTTCGCGCTGCTTCGAACATCCGCGGCGATGGCAAACAGAGAAAACAGGTTGTCTCTAGGCTCAGCACATTTGAAATCATTGGTCTCGTACACGACATTCCACAAACTCAATGCGTCTGGACCGTGGAAGTTTGCTGCAATACGCGCCAATTGCCTGGAGTGGAAGATCCCATCGTTTGCATGGTTCACAAAAGCCTTGTCCGGGTGTTTGTCATAGATCCGAGCGAGGCTATCATGCCATAATGAGAACTTGTCTTGGTCGGCATTGAAATAGCGGCTGATAGCTGCCCAGCTTATTCCCTCTTGACCACAGATAATAAGAGCTTCCTTTGCTTGGACAACTTCCTGAATCACCCACTTGCGACTCCACCACTGACGTGCAAAAATATGCAGCAGGTGCATCAAGTGGGTTTGCTGGTAGGATAGCCATTCGACAGCTTCCTTACTCAACCTCTCGGGCGAGAAGGAAAATGTAGAGGATGTATACCATTCAATTTTAGCTGCATACCAATCGATGTGCGGCGGGTACAAGGCCAGCCATACGGGCAGTACGTCGAGCACCCCATCACCCTCCTCGCTAGATTCCTCGCCTAACCATACCAATACCCTATCAGCACCGGCAAACACACTATCCATCCGCTGCACATGCTGGTTCCGTTCGGGAATGTTGAACTGATTTATACATATAGCATCCACCCAGATTCGGCGTATTCTATCTTTGCGACGAATGTGTTTTAAAGCTTGAAAGAGGTTCATTCTGATGTAAAGCGTCTTTCCAGAGCATACGATCTGTCTCTTTGGTGTAGGAGCTCCCCATGTGTAGGATACTGCTTCGTAGTGAATATCGGTCTCTTTGTCATTGTCGGTGTGCATCGGCTCGTTTCGCAACTCGCAGTGAATTTCGTCATCAGGTTCGCCAGGAAACAGTTCTAAGATACGAAATTCGATTTCGAGAAGAGTCTCATACTTGTAGGCGTTCGTCAGTTCATTTGATGTTCTCTTGTCCGACTCTACATGCAGACTTGGAGGGTCTAGGCACTCTGAGGCTTCCATTCTCGCTCCGATTTGCGGTTGGTGGGCTGAAGTGATGGTATATCAAAGTCAGCCATATCCTAATGATAGCCTTCAACGACTGATGAGGAGGCGAGTGCCGGAAGCACAAAGTTGATGAAGCCAGAATCTGCCTTCCGTTAGCCGAATGCCTTGAATTGCCTGTCAGGATTTGAGAATCTAGACAGCTGACATGTCCCTGTCTAAGTGGGGAACGCTAGCGCGGAAGACTTTTCACACACACAAATTTCTACAGATCTGTATTCTTACACACAGATAAACAACAATAGAGAGCCTGAACGGCATCCCCAATTCCTTCTGCTTATCATTGTGTATTCCTCGTTCTATCATTGCCGGCACGTGCTAGAGCTCTCAATTTATATGTCAGCAGCTTATCCGCTTACTCTTTCAAATCCTCAGGCAGAAGTCTTCAGAGCAGCAGGGGAAATAAGCGAATGCAGGGGTTTGGAATAAGACTAGCTATAAGAGGTTGGTTCCTCTTAAAATATGGGTCAGAGATAAAATCACGAGAGTGCTAGCCTGCGGCTCGCACGAAGCCTTCGTACTATAAAGGGGGGGTTTTTTTTAAAAAAAAATGCCAAAAATATCGAGGTATTCAAAGGTCAAAACCACGTGATCAAGATATGTACGTTCATATATATAATTAGTTACAAGATTGACCGTCGAGAGATAAAAGACTCAGAGTCTAGGCAAGTGTGCCTCCTAGGGTAGCATGTAAGAGTACAGCGAGACGTCGTTGCACATATCTGTCACATGACTGTTCGAATCACCCCCTTCTCTTACGTGGAGTGATTGGGTCCCTGCCTTGCTTCGGTGATCCAGAAACACTTGGTTGTAGCCTCCACAGTTTCAGCAATCTGAACATCGGTCCAGATCTGTTGTTGAAATTATAACTTCCAAACCACGCCTGAACTGCCACTTTATCACCTGCAGTAAAAGCAGAAGCCGCTAATTTTGGTCCGTCGTCGGTATCGGTAGTAGAAGTACCGTCAAACCCATCAGGAAATTGGTCGCCGCTATCGAAAGAGTTTGACAAAAGCTCTGACTCAGGGACCTTAATTCTTAAAGGATTGGTAATAGTATAGCCTTCTCCGCGACGTAACAGTAGATCCTTCAAGACATCTAGTGTCGAGTCTTCAACCACTAGCTGTATAGAGAACTCAGGTTTTTCCGGGCTGAAACGATTCTCTGCAGCTTTCAAGCTGAGAAAAGTACCAAGTTCGCCTATAAGAATCATCCCATACTTTACGAATGGGTTCTCATCATCGTATTCTTCCTGAGGGTCATTGTATGAGAGCCATTTCATAGTCGACCCTGGGATGAGGTCCCAACTAAGTGGTGGGACAAGATCTGCAAGGTTCTCTACAAATATCTCCTGGTCGCGGAAGTATTTAATGTTCGGAACCCCAATTAGGGTTGATCGAGGAGGAGGAGTAGATAGCCGCTTCTGTTCTTTGTGGGATGTGGAAGGACCCTGAGGTGAAGGTGTGCTTAAAGGGCTAAGGCCCAGCGTCTGGTTTGTTGTTGTTGCCGTAACAGATGAGGTTAACTGCAGCCGTTTTAGTACAAGGCATCACGGTCTCCAATTAATAACGCACCAAGTCTGCGAAGCCAGTCTCTCGTCCTAGTTGTATGTCATGGTCTTCAACTTCGTCGGAGCTTTCTCTAGCTCTCTTCCCCCGTTTATCGCGGGTAACTATAGGCATCGCGGAAGAGAATAAGTTATTATGACCGTGACGGTTTAAGGAGACGTGGAAAAGACTTAAGATAAATTTGAGAATCTTGTTGAATGCTGCAATAGAAAAGGATTCAAGAATAAAGGACGAAAGGAAGCAGGATAGAATCGCTAAAAGAGTGAAGCCCTCATTACCCCTCTTTCTGTGCTTGCTTCTTCGGTGTTTGCTTTTCCCAGGCTTCATGTGATGTCAAGTAACATGTGACCCTTAGTCTAAGGAGGACGTACGCGATATTAAACAGTCCACGACCGCATAGTGTTTCGTTCGATATCCTCTAGACGCAAGATCTCAATTTGAAGGTCTTTGTGAGGAGAAGCTTGGACATCAGCAAGCGTAATTGGTTCTCGTAACCAGACACCAGAGAGCGACCTTAACCTCCCCAGCTGGACGTTGATAGAGGTCCATTTTTTGTGTTCACTAAGACCCCGCTGAGCAGGAAATTTCAAATCGACAATGAGGTTGACAAATGTAGAGCCTTGACACTTGTAGTCTGTAATGGCAAATCCAAGGGTTAATGGAACTTGGTGCCGACGGAATGGAAGGTCTGACATTTCAGCGATTTCTCCAGTCATTTCGATTGGTAGGATCGGAACGAGCGTCTCAGGCAGGTTAGAGAATGAGAGATTGTGCTCGTGCGTAGGCCGTACGAGGAGGCTTAGAAGCGGGGAAGTACATAAGACATATAGGTCGTCGAGCTCTATCCAGGTAGCTTTGAAAGGTTAACACATGACATCTAAAAGGAAGTGGAGACGCACCTTGGACGTCTGTATCTAAGATCGCTCTCTCAGCAGTTGCGTTCATACCATTAACCAAACCTGAGCTCGTCCTTGTATTGTGCAAAAGCATAACAGGCATCCCTTTAGTAAACGCAAGGAACCCAGGACCCTTGAGTTTGCCTACTTCTCCTACTCGGAACATCATCCTAATAAGAAGAGCATGATCAGCAGTAGCTATATTTGGCGTATCGTGTCGAGCAGGGAAGAGATAGATTTTTTGTGCATTTTTTGTAGCGAAGATTTCGAGTTGGGTGAGGTTTACGTCTTCGCGAAGTTGATTGACTCGGATTACAGCTCGATCTGGTGGGTCCTCTCCTCTCGCTACTCTTGCAGCTACTGTCTGAGAATTCAAGATAGCTACATCTTCTTCTGTTAATGTTGCAGAGCGTGCTCTCTCTAACATAGCTTGAAATGGAAGGTCTTCCGCTTGGCGCATCTGTTCTGTGAGAAGAACTACCTTGTTAAATTGGTTCCAAATAGACTTTCCAGCTTGAAGCACCTGATTATAAAATATATCCTGCCTCCAGATCGCATGCCCACCAACAGGAGTGAATTGATTAAAGTCCCCTAAGAAGATAATGATAGGAAGGCCGCCAAAGACAGTTGAGCCCTCTCTGTTTAGATCCCATATAGCATTGCAGCGGTCGTCCAATTGAACAAGGCCCTCAAGGCCGACCATACTGATTTCATCGGCGATAAAGATCTTTTTGTGAGCAAGCCTCAATTTTGTCGCTGGGCGTACAGGTTGGTTGCCATATAAAGCAAGAGCAGAGTGGTAAGTTGAGCCACCAATGTTCGCAGCCGCAACCCCGGTTGAAGCTGTTAAGAGAACGTCTTCTTGTCTCTCCATAATAGAGAGGCCAAAAAGAAAGGCTTTAATCAAGTAAGTCTTTCCGACGCCGCCAACACCCCCAAGGTAAAGCAGGAATTGATCTTTGGCAGTATTGATCGGAATAGGATGTAGAATCCGGTCGAATAAAGCTCGGGTGACAAGCGTCTGCTTACTATTAAGCCGGTACTGGCTTCTGATTAGGGACATCACAGAGTCGGTAGTAGGAGTAGCGTAAAACATAGCTCGTAACATAGGTATTGAGGCTGTAGAAAGAGGTAAGAGGTCGAGAGAGGGGACCAGGGAGGTCGATTTATCAGTGGTAGAAAGTGATGGTACGCTATTACAGGCTTCAGCTTCAAGTCCTGAAGATGGCTGAAGTTCTTTGCCCCACGTCTTAACCATTGCACTATCACAAAAATGTGTGCTAGTGTTTAATGGATTTAGCAAGACCCGTAGCTTATTAGTGCCATGGTTCACATCACCACGGACATCGAGGGCTGCCTGGAGTAGATGGTGTTGTGTAGGAAGGAGTGTAGCAAAATCGAGATCGATGTTAACCTCTTCCTCGTCGTTGTAAGCGTTGCAATCTGTAGTTTCTAG